>OX393552.1:25977347-26169657 GCA_947650365.1 Chamaelirium japonicum
TCGTCCCTGTGGACCCCAAGCAAGGCTGCAGGTCCCATTGTCGGGCGTTAGCCAGATTTTGCACGCACAATGCTCATGATGGTTCTGCTCGTAAATGCTACTATCAATCATCAGTGGTTCTATCGCTCAATGAACATTGTTGCTTCTGCTCTAAGCCCTCATCGATCGTGTGATTTCTTTAGTGTTCTCCCTTTCTTAGTTCATCGTCTACGACGTACAAGTTTGTTGCTAAATATAACGCGTGCTGGGGAACATTCCGAAGGCCCAACATTTATATTCATTATGAGCCATAATGAGATTACATCTCTTACAATAGTTGGAGTACTCCAAGGCTCTGTTTGGTTTGAAGTATCCGATGCAGTAAGTCGCTTTGAGGTAAGTATTCAGAATACTGTGTATGACTGATGCCATTTGTTTTGCAGTATCTGGTGCAGTAAGTCGATTTGATGTCTCTGGGATACCTCATAACTGAGGCAACTCAATACCTAAAAATAAGCAGTATGGAGAATACACGTACGTGACGTACGTATCCAGAATACCTCGTAACTATAATACCTCACAGGATACTTCGAACCAAATGGAGTCCGAAAAACTACCCACTTCGAGGTGGGAGAGCACAACATGTATATTAAGCGGACTAGTGGTGCCCCCCTTTCCGATATGGGACTAAACCTATCTCAACACTCCCCTCACGAGGAGGATGCATGCCAAGGTACGTATAATGTGTGTGTGTGGGGGGGGGTGGGGTGGGGTGGGGGGGGGGGGGGGGGGGGGGGGGGGGGAGGGGGGGAGGGGGAGGGGGGGGATTATACTAACTCGGAGTGCTCCAAAATGGTAATCACTTGGAGGGGGTAGAACACAACATACATATTAAGTGTGTGTGTGTGTGTGTGTGTGTGTGTGTGTGTGTGTGTGTGTGTGTGTTGGGGGGTGTGATTATACTAACTCGGAGTGCTCCAAAATGGTAATCTCTTGGAGGGGGGTAGAACACAACATGCATATTAAGTGGTCTAATAAATGGCGTCCCCCTTTCCGATGTGGGACTAAAGCTGTCTCAACCTCCTTCTCACATGGATCATACGTGGCAAGACACAATCGGATAAGCGCTCCCGGAGCGGGCCCAGTTCTGATACCATGTTAATAACATGGAGTGCTCCAAAAGGCAAACCTTTTGAAGTGGGGTAGAGGAGAGCACAACATGTATATTACGCAGCTTAATTCCATTCCCTTTTTTGATATGGGATTAAATCTACCTCAACACTCCCCCTCACGCATAGCATGCATGGCAAGACACAATGACCAGAGGGGGGGGGGGGCAGCTCCGATACATATATATTGCATCGATCAGGACCTTGTTACGTTGCGGGCCTTCTTCCTTGCTTGGATCATGTCAGCTTGTTGGTCCGTAGTCAAGTCGGGTGCTATAGTACCGAAGGGTCCCAAGCCAAGTTCAGTTATCTCCTAAGACGGTTTTGTGTGCGGATCAATCTATCGAACATTCACACAGTAACAATGTTTTTAAAACCGGACCTGGAAGACGAACCAAAAAGACATCCGGTTCGGTCCAAATCGGTTCAAACCAATGGTTCAACTGATTGAACCGCATGAAAATATTGTTTTTCTAAATAGATATTTACTAAATTCTTCAATGAGAAGGTTCGATTCCTGGGTCAACATACAAACTGGTTTATTCAAAGATCAAACCAAAACATGTTCCGGTTCCAGTCCAAACAGGTTGAACTGCCCGATACAGTCCGGTTTTCAAAACACTGCACAGTAAGGGTAAACCAGTTACCTCAATTAAAGGGGTTTCTTGGTAACCATTAATGGGCTATTGATGCCCGTTACTATCTTTGTAATCCTCTAAAAGAGAAAAAAAACATTTGTTGAATTGTTTTATAATTAATACTAGGGCCCTACAGGTGCAACTTGGGTCGGGTAAAACAGAGAACCGACCCAACCCGAACTAAATGGGTCAGGTTGGTTTAGATATTTTCACTAAATGGGTTGGTTTGGTTCTAAGTTTTGTGGACCCGACTAAATATTGGTCGGTTCCGGGTTAAGGCTCGGGTAGACCGATCCAACCTTAGAACCGAACTCATATATATTAGGCCACATATATATGTCCCGGGTTGAACTTTGGGGCTACATCATACTAGCACCCAAGTAAACATTAGTTGTTTGCTAACATTGAACCAACTACCAATAGAACTCAACAGGTGGCTAAAGCCAAAATGCCCAACGTGAACCTCCGACTTGCTAAGAAATAGCCGATGGTTATTATTTTTTTAGACCAACTACCAACCCGACCTTAGTGTGGGTTGGGTTGGTTTGGGTCTATGCCAAGTTGTGTTGGTTTGGTTTCAATTAGGGGTGGCAATGGGTCGTGTCGGGTCGGGTTCGTGTTGTGTCTAAAACCCTTAGACTTGGACTCGACCCGTTTAGCTAATCGTGTCTAGATCCGATCCGGTTATAAACGGGTAGACCCGATAAGACCCGTTTAGCTAATCGTGTCTAGATCCGATCCGGTTATAAACGGGTAGACCCGATAAGACCCGTTTTACCACACGGATCTATTCAGTTGACCTGATCCAACCCAATCCGACTTGACCCGACCTGACCCGATAGACCCTTTGGTACTACATATTACATTATCAAATTGCGGGTAGACTCGACCCGACACGACCCGTTGAATTTTTAAACGGGCCTTCCCGAGTCTACCGTGTCCTGACCCTAAACTTGGATCCGACCCGTTTATTAAACGAGTCTATCGTGTCGACCCGTTTAGGACCCGAACCCGTTTAACCTTGGTCCAAACCAGCTAACTTCGTGTCGGGTTGTGTCGGATCTGCCGTGTCGGGTCTAAAATTACCAGCCCTAGTTTTAATATGGTAGAACCAAACTAGCTCGGTTTAGTTCCGGATTAGCTAAAACCCAAACCAACCCGACCCCAGTTGCACCCCTAATTAATACAACACGAACCCTACAACCATGGTTAAGATGATTCAACCGACATTATCTCATCCTCGTAGATTGCCTTTGTTGATCTGTCGTCTTTCTTTCTTGTCCGACTTGAATCGGTGCAGACTTTATCACCCACACTTTATAGATAATTTCATGTGATGTCATACTGATACTAGCTGAGACTCTTGTTGATCTTAAGCCATGTTGTATTTCCCATCTGATTTAACAAAAAAATTAATATATAAAAATAAAAATAAAAATAAAAATAAAAATCTTATCAAATATGAATAACTCTACTGTAGGTTTTTTTCTTTTGGAGATCAGCGAGTGACCCGAAATCATTCGAGCAATGACCCACTTCAGACTTGGACTAATCCCCCCAGCAATGAAGCCCGACACACTCTGCAATTCCCACTTCGATCACTCCCGGATAAATCGTGGAGAGGGGGAGTTGAATCCTCAACCTCGACTTTGCTTACTTGTTGTTCCCCAGCTTTTGTTTGACAATGAATATTGGACGCAATGTACTCATTCTGATGGATGCTGTATATGCAAGCGAGAGAAACCTTGGTGTTAGGGAGAGGTTGCTCGGGTGACGTGTGTCCCGTCATGGTGGAGTGCGTGCAGGGCTCGATGGGGTTGTCGGGTTTTACGTTACAATGGGTGCCAGGTGCGGCTAACCGGGCAGCTGACTGGTTGGCTATGGATGCACGGGTGCATTAGCTGGAAGGCTACTGGGACTTGGTTTACCTGATATGTTAGCTCCCCTGATTAAGGAGGACCTTGCGGCCATTATGTAATGGCCGCCTCTCCTTTACCAAAAAAAAAAAAAGATGATTGGATGCAAATTACTTACGAGGGGTATTCGGCTCGATCGGTAGTTCAAACAACCCGATCGATCGAGTCTCACCCTACTCATCCACATTGATCGGTCGACTAATTATCAGTGTGAGAGGATGATGAGGGACTACATAGCAGCAATGACTTGTCCCCATAAGATGGCCATTTTTAACTTTGAAAGCCATGTTTCGAAGAAGATTCGATCCCTCGAAATCTACCACCTCGTCAGCAAGGGAATCTATCCTTCCCTATGTGTTCGAAGAAAGAATCGGATGGCGGACGCAATTTCTAAATTCGGAAAGCTCAACTGCAACCACTCGAGCTTGATTACCAACGAGGGTGGCGGGACTTAATGGCGGAGCCGGAGCTAGAGGCAAACAAGATTCAATTTGGCTGCCGGTAGGGGTGAGGTGGACATTGCATTGCATCATTGGGGGTGGGGAGAGAACACCGGGCCGTTGAGAACGATTGGGGGGGGGGGGGGGGGGGGGAATGAATTATTGGATGAGTTTTTGCATTACTCCGGATATATAGTTATCCGGGACCTATTTCTTTTTGTCTTTGTCATCGTCATGGTGAAGATGAGATTGATGATAAGGAAGATTGGCAAGATTTTTTTTCGAAATACTTTTAATGTGATGCAGACCTCTAGGGTCAGTGTCAGAGTAACATCTCCGTAAGAGAGAGGTTTATACCAAGAATTAACATGAAGGGATCGGGGAGATCGACCGATCTTACCTTGTCAATTGGTTATGTATGTAGGTTAAACTCATGCAACCAATGAGCAACCCTCTGATTAGGGTTTTTCAAGAGCAAATTAAAGTCTCGACGAGGAGGATAGAAGCTCAGATTTGGCTAGGGCATGCTTGGTTGTTGTGCAATTGACTTGTTTCTTCAACTGCACATGTGCCATCATGTTTTCGATGTACAAAGCCATATAACGGATGTGCAATTGAAAACAGATGCACATGCAGCATTTGCACATGATACAAGCGTGAGAGAAAACATAAAATTATTTCTAAAGGTTAATAAAATGACACACTAGTTACTTCCATTTCGAACATTGTGTTCAAACTTAGTTTTCTCGTTCTTGTAATCTTGATTACATGGGCAAGCTTTGCAAACACTATGTTCATATGTGTTCAAAATTTGTTGAAGAAATTGATGGTCCATCTAACAATGGATCCATTATGAGAGAGAGAGAGAGAGAGAGAGAGAGAGAGAGAGAGAGAGAGAGAGAGAGAGAGAGAGAGAGAGAGAGAGAGAGAGAGAGGAGAGAGAGAGAGTGAGAGAGAAGGAGAGAGAGAGAGAGAGAGGAGAGAGAGAGAGAGAGAGAGAGTCCTATAATCACAAAACATGGGTCAAGGGTTAAGGTCCCAACACATCTTTATAAGGATATCACTGCCGCCTAATCAATCAATGTGGGACTATTCTCTAGACATGTATTGCCCCTTCACGTGCATGTCGGAAATTTTTTTTTTTTTTTTCGGTCCTTGTCACCTGGGTATGATCACAAACCCGGGTCAAGGGTTGAGGTCCCAGCACTTCTTTATAAGGATCCCTCCGCCCTCCTAATCACCCGATGCAGGTCTATTATCTCAACAAGAGAAAGAGAGTATAAATTTTTTTAATTACATAATTTGCTAATTACGTCATTTGTTTATAGAGCCTATAATAGAGATAAGATCCACTATGTTGGGTTTCGTCCCATGTGTTCGGCATGCATAGAACTGATGCGATGGGGGGCCCACTCTAGGGCTTGCTTGGTGCACAAATAAAGATATCCGGTTGCTTAGAGAGCAAACCAAACAACCAATTGGAGCTAGCCTCTATAAATAGAGGTGCACGGCCGTCCAAGGTGGAGCCACACACTAGGGATCCAGAGGATCAGTCGAGGAAAACTTGTGAGGCCAGGGCACCGCTGAGAGACCATAGCCCGGGCGAGGCACAGGGACAACGTCTCCCCCATGCTAGGGCGCTTTGGTGGTTGCCGATGAGAGGTACTAGAGCAACCATGGTCAGCACTACGGCCAATAGTGAGTCCATGGCCATGAGAGAAGTGATGATTGTACGAGATGAGGCGTGGGGAGGTGTAGGCATAGCACCTCCCATGGGGTGCATGGAGACGGACATGGCGACCGGCAGAGCATGAGGTCGAGGATCCACCTTGGGCAGTTGCAAAGATGCATCATGCGCACGACCAGGCTCTGGTGTGCGCACGACGAGCGGAGAGACCGATCTTGAACGAGCATATGATGTCCAGTGATATAACATGGGCTTGATCCAGGCTAATCGTGCGCTTGATGAATCCATGGTGTGCACGACAAATCCAGCAGGTAGAGAAACATACCAGCGATGGGCCGTAGAGAAGTGATGTCGTTGGCCCCTCTCCACTAGGTGTGCAGCGAGGGCCTAGGGCAACTGCGGAGTCGGGGTTGGCCAACTGGCGGCAGGTCATGGAACGATGACGTTGGCTGATGGGGTTGCAAGCAGGAGGCCTGTGGAGGTGCTGATGAGCATCGGTACTAGTTGTTGACCAGCGACGTAGGCGACAACGGTTACCATGGTAGCGAGCACAGCCGCAGGCACACCTGTACAATGTAATAGGATGTTGGGCTATATTAACGGACAGTGACAGAGGCGCCAATGGATGCGGGCATGAAGGTACTGACAGGCAATATGACCGAGGCACCGACGGCCGGGTGTGCGGCAGACTCAGTCATGAGCAGGCCTACGAGACAAGAGGGTGCAGAGTGCTCGATAAAGGACGCCAAGTGCTGGAGCATGAAGTGCACAGAGTTACTGCCACGCAGAGCACTAGATGCACGGGAGAGTTAAGGTCAGCAGTGTGCGGAGTCATCGATGAATGACAGATGCTCTACGATTAAGAGAGCAATGGCTTGATGGAGCAGTCGACTTGTGACCGGTGGACGTGCCGATGGGTGTCTAATGCTGATCATCGTTGACGGACGATGATTACGGGACAATGGACGTAAGAGGCGTCAGATGCATATCATTACCTGCAAGAGGTGCAGTGGGTCATCGACGAGCGATGGGCCAAAGCGCAAAAACATATCAGATGGTTAGTTGGACCGGGCCTTTGAAGCGTGGTGTGCGGTCGACAGAAAATGGTTGTACTTTTGAATGTTGCCCAGCTATGGATGAATCATGTTTAAAGAAAGAAGTTCTTTTTGTTCTTACTAGATCATATCTCTTTCCATGATCATGTTTTTCCACAAAAAATAGTAGTAGGGTCTGAATTCTAAAAAGTTAAATTAACAAATACACAAAGACTTAGCCGTGGTCGTGGCTTTTCCTCTAGCCCCCACTGCAAGTGAAACGACATTTTTCGTTGTCAAAAACTAGCCGAAAACTACTTTTTTCGACAACATAGCCGCCGCATATTGTGGCAGCATTTAAAACCGTCGAAAAAACCATTTTTGGGGGCGTAGCCACCGCAATAGTAATGTTTGAAATTTAAGAAAAAAAAAGATTATTTTGACTTTGCTCCACAAATTTTGCCTTGAATTAGACTTTACCTCCCATTTTTCATTAATTAGACTTTATCCCCCAAAACCAACTGTTCCGTCAGCTCACCCTCGAAAAGAAATAAAGTTTTTGGGTGTGAGTTGACAGAGCAGTTAGTTTTGGGGGGTAAAGTCTAATTAATGAAAATATGGTGGGTAAAGTCTAATTCAAGGCAAAATTTGGGGGGCAAAGTCAAAATAACCCAAAATAAAGAGGGCGGACTGCAAAAACTTTTCATCTAAGACCACGTCCACGTTTCAACAAAACTTTACCTAATCTCTACAAAACGTACCGTTTCAAGACCTAGTGTGGGACCACTATAGCTGCTACAGTGATTTCACTGTAGTAGCTGCAGTGAAATCACTGTAGCGCTATAATGAACACGCGATCTAGTGTGTAGCGGCTATAGTGAAATCACTATAGCGCTATAGTGATTCCGGTGTAGCAGCTAAAGTGAAATCACTGTAGCGCTATAGTGATTCCGTCGTGGCCCACTGCTAAAAAAACACTTAGCTATAGTGAAATCACTTTGGCAATAGTACTCAGTTTTTGTAGCAATAGTACTCAGTTCAATTGAGTATAATTAGCATATATTTGAGTATCTTTGCTAATTATACTCAATTTTAATCGCAATAATGCTCAATAAAATTGAGTATTATTTGAATAAAATTGAGTATTTTGCTATATTGATTCACTGTAGCAGCTATAGTTAAATCACTATAGCAACCCGTGCAACTATTGCTGTAAAAAAAAACGTGCCATATATTATCTGTCGTTATTTAACGTGGGAGGATACTATGGGTATTTATGGTTTTTTTAAAAAAATCGTTATCCAAAACGGTTAAGATCGGATCATTTGCAATCAAAACAATGGATAGAGGATCAACCTTCATGCAATAGTCATTCCAATGGACTTACTGTAAATAGGAACTTAAAATTGGACTAAATGTTATTCACACTCTGTTTTTTAGACATTACGTCGGTTTTTTCAAAAAAAAAATCCGCATAAAAGCAGGAGCCTACTCTAGGGAGATCGACTCATAACCCAAGACCAGTCCCTCTTGCTCGACTTGAGTGCATAATTTATACACCGCAAGAAAGAATCAAACACCTACTCGCCCCATGAGATGAACTCGCACGACAAACTCAGCTATGTTTTGCATTCTATACATGTATCTTTTATTTTGTTGATCCAATGTACACCATTAGCTACAACATTATTTTTCGATGGGGCAGATCTGTCCGATGAATTTGCGTGATTCCTCCACTCATTTGCCATATCGGTGTGCAGGGTGGGCTGCCGTTTGTGAGGTCATCTTTTCAGGCAAACTGAGTATGCCACCGTATTTGCCCATCTTTTCTGGCGGTCTTAGCCACAATTTGTCGTCCTTTAATTTCGACAGACGGGTGTAGGTCGCCGGTCGTATTTGAGGCCATCTTTTTCGATAGATTAAGCATGCGGTCGCATTTACACATCTTGAACATGTAACCGCATTTGGCCATCCTTTCCGGTGGACGAGGACTGTTGCGCATCTGAGTGCATATTTTTTGGCTGACCAAGAATACTGTCGCATTTGACCATCTTTTTTGGCGAGCTGAGCGTGCCGCCCATTATCCCGCTAGTAAAGGACCATCATGTTGTAGTGTCCTCTCAGGCTCCTGTTCTGAGTTATATCGGCTCTCGATTTAGCATCGGCCGGCGCTAGTTCTTTATCTGGCTTAAGCTCTAGCTCTAGCATTGCCTCTCTGGCTTAACCGAAATTTAAGAAAATAAACATAATATGTTAAGAGAGAGAATTAAACATTTCCAAATGATTAATCAGCTATATTTATGTCCATCTAAGGTTACCAACGAATAGGACCAAAGTTCCACATGGGATCGGATGGTCATAATGGGGTTTCCCATGGTGGGTACTCGTCATTAATTAATACTGGTCGGTGGGCTGGCTCGCTCCATGGTCGGTCGAGGGGTACGTGCCTCGAGATGAAGAGCCGATTGGCGGAGTAAATGAGGCGGGCGGGCGATTCGGCGTCCGATTGGTCGGTGGGCCGTCCGGAAGCAGAGGGCGAGCGGCTCCATCCCCATTGGTCGCGATCGAAGGCCTCTCTCTGTCGGGATGCTTCGAACTGTGTAACACCATCATCAATGCATGCCGAGCTCACACGCAGATCATGGGTGGGTTAATGGCGGCCTGATTTGCACGGCGTCGATGTTTACCGTTGGGTGGCCGGGATTCATTCGACGGCGGCGGCGACGGCGACAGATGGGCCGGTTAGCAGTAGCACTACGTTTTTGTTTTGTTGGGGTATTGCAGATTGAGACTGTAGTTAGAGAGAGAGAGAGACTAGTAGTCGAAGATTGAGATTGTAGAGAGAGAAAGAGAGAGACTAGTAGTACGAAGACTAAGGTTGTAGATAGAGAGTGCTGTGTGAGTGAAGGTGAGAAAGATTGTCTAGAGAGAGAGAGACGGTGAAGGTGGGAGGGGGGTGTCGATCGCTCCCGAACAACCCGACAAATGTGTCAGCTTCCTGTCCCGGCCCTTCATGGCGCAGAAAAAAAGCTTTCCTTTACTTTCTTCCTCCTGTCTCTCTCTCTCCCCAACACTCCCTCTCTGCACGCACACAGGGTGGGTCCATATACAGCCCACCGTATACTTTTCCGCAGCTAAAGTCACAAGACACTAAGCTTTTTCCCATAGGCACCCCTAACATACATGACACCCTTTTTTTTTTTTCATTTAATTGGACCTAGGTCCTAAAATATTTTACAATAATAGCCAAAGCACACCATAATTTGCTACATTAACTAAGGTTATTATAAATATACATTTATCTACAGAAAGAGTACGTACTATACATTCGTCAGAAGGGACTTGAGCAATATATCAAAATTAGCGAGCCCTGCAACTAAGAGTCATCTCTCAAGAAGGACTTATGTCTAACTCCCCCCCCCCCCCCCCCTTTTTACCCCTCTAAAGTGCCTATGTTGTTCGCTAGATGTCGATGTCCTCATCCACCACCCAATCCCTGTCTGCCACCACCCATCCAATCCATTTACGTTGTCTCCCATTCTCCTTTTCCATTATTCTTTTCTAATTCTTCTCCTTCACCCCCTTTCTCCTTCACCTGAAAATCATAACAATCGACCATATAAGGGTGAATGCACTCGGCCATCACAGTAGAACGCACAAAAGGTACAGTTAGCCATCATAGTCGATGGTAAAAGACAAAGAATGTGCATTCAGCATGGTATGATCAATTGCTGTGATTTTCAAGAGGAGGGGAAAGGTGGATGGAAAAGAAGAAGGAAAAGAAAATTGAGAATGTTGGAGGAGGGAGGAGGAAGAAATGGACTGGACGATGGTGGGTCGACGATGACGACCTGCACATGGCCGGTGACAAGGCGGTAGGCATGGGCTATCAACACAAGAAAAAAAAAATAAAGGATGAGACAAAGAAACATAATGTGTTTTTTTATATTTAAGTTAGGTCTGCCTTCCGTATAGGTATTTCGTGCGCTATAAGCAAACCACCCACACAAAAAAATGATTGTCCTGTAATTGGACGCTAACTTATATTTATCCTTCTGGGTGCCTTAATCATTAGTTACTGTAGACTGGGAAAATTATTATCGTTGTTAATTTCTTTTCTTTTTTTTCTTTCTTTTTTTTGGGGGTGGAGGGGGGGGGGGGGGGGGGGGGGGGGCTTAGTGAGCCGTCCTTGAGAAAGAGGCCGATTAAGCTAAAATACTCTGAAAAACCTATGAACGAAAATACCCACTGTTGTGTTTTTAATTTTCTTTGCAATGCCAGCAAAAATAGTGAACAACAGATCTGGCCAGATCTACCCACCTCCGCTGCTAGCCATCTTCGGACCCCATCACGTTCCTCTTTACTAACAGTAGTGCCATCAGACTATGAGTGTGATGCATTGGTTGGCGGTGACTACCGTCGGGGTGTAGCTTGGGGTGTGATACACCAGCCGGAGCCCCACCTCCTCTCTTCTTATCGACGGTGGTTGCCGTCGGGGTGGGATGCAATGCATGGTTTGCGGTGGCTGACGTCGAGGTGAGGTTCGATGCACCAGTCGGAACCCCACCTCCTCCCCTCACCGGTAAAGGTCTCGTCGAGAGAGAGAGAGAGAGAAAGTAAGAGAGGAGAAAAATGATAATTTCGAATGTACTAAAATAGATAGGGCCCTTAGGTTAAAAGAATGGTTAGGGGCCCTCTTCCACATTAAATTTTTGTTTTTTTTTTTTGAAACGACTCTAATAACTGCCCACGTGCCCGACACCTCACTTTCCCATTTCTCTGGCGCAGAGCATTTCGCGACCCTGACCACTCTCTCTCTCTATTCTCTCTCTTGTTTTGACTCCAAAGTGCATGTGAAGCAAAGGATTCCTTCAATCAAAGATAAAATATGCAAGAGAATGTGGAAGTATCCTATATTTCTATCAAAAAAAAAATCATATATCATGTATATAATTTTAATCTGAACAAAAGATTTACAAGCAGAAACTAGAGAGAGAAAGCTATAGAGAGAGAGAGAGCCCTCTGCACTTCACCAACACATGGATGGATCCCTAAGAGGGGGAATTATTATCCACATCATCATCAAATTATGATTAATAACTATTTAAAAAAAGAAAAAAGAAACCCAACTGAGCTCGGCAAACCTAACTACAGCCCCACAAGCTACGAGCTGGTCTCTCATCACCATGATCCTATGAACTACTGCTGAACCAAGAACAAAACGAACCTGAAGACCAATGGGAGACTCCGGGGACCCATGAACCATCCCGCTGATAAGACCTCCCACCCCAAAAAAACGAAGAACGTTCTCTCTCTCTCTCTCTCTCTCTCTCACTTTCTCTCTCTATGCCTGCGACTCGAGTTCCTTAGAGCTGACGAACGTCCCGTGGAATCCGTAGGGGACCCGGGACGGGAGCTTCACAGAGGCCTCGAGCTGCATGTCGGCGGCGTTGACGATGAGGAGCTGAGACTCAGACGTCTGCTCGTCGTGCATGAAGGAGAGGACGTAGCCGTCGTCCTCCCCGCGGGCCGACCCGTCCCTGGGCAGGAAGTAGGGCTCGCCGCCGTAGCGGCCGTCGCCGTAAGCGAACTTGGTCACCTCCCCGGTGAGGAGGTCGACTTTCGCGAAGCCCGACACCTTCGGCCACGGCTCGGCGATGGCGAGGTAGGCGAACCGGGTCTTGCGGCCGAGCCGGTTGCGGTTCACCATCCCGGCCTCCAGGTTGAGTTGGTTCGATGGGGGGGAGGATGGGGCGCCGGGTTGACTTTCCGGTCCGCGGGTCGAGCCGGATCTCGGAGAGGACGCTCTGGAGGCTTTCGTCGGACTCGTTGAAGATGGAGTCGGGCGGGGTCATGCAGGACCCGATCACCACCACCTCCCCCGTCGCAGGCTCCTCCCACGCGTTCCACAGGTGGAAACAGAAGCAGTTCGGGACTTCAACCCACCGCATCTCGGCCGGGTCTGTCGCGTATTTGGGCAGGATACCGAACCGGGCGGTCTTGGTCCGGTCGTACACGACCGGCGAGCCGCCCCGGACCATGTCCTGGAGCTTGAACACCACCTGCTGGTCCGGGATGACGACGAGGTTCTCGGTGATGGCGAAGTCGTGCATCATGGTGGGCTGGTCGAGGGGGATCTCGACGTCGGGGGATTTAACGCCGTCAGGCGAGAACCAGAAGTACTTGAGGTAGGGCCGTTTTATGACGTCATAGCTGAGGGCGAATAGCTCGCGGGTGACGGGGTCGAGCTTCGGGTGGGCGATCATGGCGGAGTTGAGCTGGCCGGCGAAGTCGTACCGCCCGTCCGTCTCGAGGTCGCCGTCTTCGGTGACGCGGACGTGGTAGGGGAGGTCGTCCTCCGACATGGCGAGGAGGCGCCGGTTGAAGTAGACGAGGCCGGCGTTGGCGACGCCGGTGCCGCGGGTGGGGTCCACGAGGCCGAAGAGGCCGCGGGCGTAGAAGAGGAGGAGGCGCGCGAGGCCGGAGTGGCCGTGGAGCTCGCCGATGGCCTTGGGGAAGATGGGCCGCCCGATGGCGCGCTCCTGGCGGAGGCGCTCAGTCTCGGTGAAGCGGCAGGCGTAGCTGGCGGCGCCGCCGCCGATGCGGACGGCGTGGACCATGCCGTCGCCGTCGAAGAAGTGGTGCCCGGCGGCGGGCTCGAAGAGCGGGTTGGCGCCGTTGCGGACGTAGACGCCGTTGATGAAAGGGGGGATGCGCCCGGAGACGGGGAGCTCCTGGTGCGGGGGCGTCTCGCCGACGGGGGCGAAATTCCCGGCGATCTGGACGGCTGGGTCGGCTGTCCTCGGCAGAGGGTGGGGGCGCTCGAGGACGGCAGAGATGAATCTCTCCTCCACCGAGTCGAGGGCGGCGGCCGCCGCCCGCTGGAATAGGTTCCATTGGGTGCCGGCGATCCGGCTCTCCTGCGTCTTGCCGCCCCCCGGCTTCTTGCTCTGCTTCACGATCGAAGGAGCTTCTTCTTGGACCAATGAAGAAGACGGCCGATAGGAGGTAGTGGACAAGGCCAGGAGGTCGAAGAGTGAATGGGAGGTGGTGGCGCAGCGGATGGAGGCTACTGGGTTGGCCGTCCTCCTTAAGGATTTAACCGATTTCGAGCGATTGAGGCCCAACAAGGAAGATGGGTGTTGGCTTCTCGGGATTGCGTTTGCCGCTGAATAAGCCGCGGCGGTGACGGCAGCGGCGGCGCTAGAGGCGGCCATGGCTTCTCTCCCTAGTGGGAAACAGGGGATGAAACAGGGGAAGGGTGAGCTCTTGTAGTGGCTGATGCTTTTTGGGCGAGAGGGGGGGGGGGGGGGGGGGGGAGTGGAGCGAGGTGGTTAGTGATCTCTTTCGGGGTTGAGTTGGGGAGTGAGGTGATTGGGTCGGGGGGGACGTTATTTATAGAGTTTGGCCCGTTGGGGTGTGAGGAGGCTCACAGAGAGTTTGGGAGGGAGGAGAGATGAAGTGGGGGGGGCCTTATGAATGGGAGCTCCACAGCCTCCACCTCGACATCTAGGAGACGCCCACGTGGTGGTTTTGTGTAAAGGGAAATTGGGAATTGACATATTCTTAAATAAAAAAAAAAAAATTAAACAACAAATAGATATTTTCAGAGAGAGAGAGAGAGGGGGGGGGTAGAGAGAGAGAGAGAGAGAGAGAGAGAGAGAGAGAGAGAGAGAGAGAGAGAGAGAGAGAGAGAGATGGAGGGGGGAAAAGGAGAGAGAGAGAGAGAGAGGAGAGAGGGGTTGGGTTGGGGCACTCGAGCGAGTGACACGACGAGGGTGGTGGGCCCAGGTGTCTTTCTGTGTTTATGAGAGGGGGTCCCCCCTCACTCCACTCTTCGGATCGGCTTAGAACGCGCAGCTCGTCCCCCCCCCCCCCCCCCCCCCCCCTTCTTTCAATCTCGTTTCCAAGCCAGAAGATGCCTTTGACATCCCACGTTCCTACTTTCGGATTCGCAGTGTGCAGTAAAACTCCTTAAAACCGCCATTGTCAGTGATGGTGCCCGGAAAATGTCACTAGATCGTCGACCTAGTTTGTAAAGCTGCCACTGGTTAAGGAGACGGTGGTGCAGCTCAAACCACTCTCGCAAGCAGTTCGCAACTCATACATCATCCGCTAGCTGCTTGCAACTCACACTGCGCTCGGCAGTAGGCTTCTAGCTAGATCCTATTGCTCCGCAATCAGATTGCATGCAAAGAGGTTATTTTTTTGTTATTAGAAATGGAAAGTCTCCAGCGGAATCATCCGTTTTCAGAGAATGAGATCGTCCCTAATAAGAGGTCTTGCCCCGATTGCACTCTTTACCTTCGTTGGGATAGTGACCCCTCTGGATTGCCGGTTGTGTGTACCCTGGGGAACTTACCTGCCGGGACCCGCGACTTCGTCACGAGCCGGCCATGCACGAAGTGGAGAAAAAGAGGAAGTTACCTGCCGGAGGCCGTAACTTCATCGCGGATAGGTCCCGCACCAAAATGGAGGCAGGGAGAGTCCAACTCCCCCCCGGGGTGGTCGGCCGCGCAACAGTGCCCCCCCTGGAGAGGTCGGCCGCGCAACAGTGCCCCCCCCCAGGGGGGTCGGTCGCGCAACAGTGCCCCCCCGGGGAGGTTGGCCGCGCAACAATGGCCCCCCCCAGGGGGGTCGGCTGCGCAACAGTACCCCCCCCAGGGTCGGTCGGCCATGCAACAAAGAAGAGGGGGGAGTCCAACCCCCCCCCTATGGGTTGGCCGCGCAACAGCTAGAGAGGGGGGAGCCAACTCCCCCCCCATGGGTCGGTCGCGCATCAACAAGAAGAGAGGGGCGCACAGCGGTTACGGGGTGCTGACTACGCTCCCGAGATTTTCGGCCGAAGTTACTGGGAGCCGACGCCACGTCCCCACTACCGTGGCGGTTGAGTACTTTACGGAGACACGTCGTCTACCCGTCCCGCGCGGAGCGCTCTAACCGTCGCCCCACCACTATAAAAGGAGACCTACCCGTTCAGCAGAAGGGACCGAATTCTGGAGGAGGTGCTGCCAGTTTCTTCCCGTAATTTGCGGAGCTAGCGAGATCGAGGTTACGGAGGTCGGTCGGTATCTAAACCGAAGTTGCAGTGATCGGTCGGTATATTAACCGAGACTGTAGCGGTCGGTAGCTTGAGTGAAACTGCAGAGGTCAGTATCTTGAGTGACCGATCCTTAGGGTGTAATTGGGGTTAAGGTGAGAGAATATAACCGTTACAGTTGTTTTAGTGCATTCTCGCTCCACCCGTGGTTTTTTCCCCTTCGATGTTGAGAAGGGGTTTTTCCACGTAATTCGTGGTCTTTGTCATTCTCTTGGCTTGTTAGATTGTGCTTGCCACCCGAACCGTCCGGTTCAAGTAAAAACCCCCCACAATCTTGGCGCCGTCTGTGGGATCAGTCTTCGAGACTTCCTACTAGGGATTTTGACTGTCGACCCGTGGGTGTCAACAGTCTGAGTCTACCTGCAGCCTACCCGAGTTTACTGACCGACCGACCCGTGGGCGTCAATTGATTGGTAAACGTAGAAGTCACCGCCACGACCACATGGTTGAAGAACAATGGCCGGTGGACCGTATCGTACCCGCTCGACGTCGTAGCTCCCATCCGAAGCTGCACCATTTGGCGATGCTAATGATGTCGGACATCTTGTGCCACCACCAACGAACACAGAGCGCGTAGCCCCGCTGGTGAACCCCATACTGGGGGTCGGGGAGTCCAGTCAAGCTCCGGTAGTAACCCTGACTCCTCTAGTAGGAGGACTATCGGAAGCCTTTCTGGCTACCATGATGATGACCCAACAAACTCTCACCGCCCAGCTCCAGACGATGCAGCGCAACTATAAGGAGCTGCACAACTTCGTGCGGGCTGCACCGACTGGTGGTCTACTCAACCAGGGCATGTTGGCCCAAGCGGGACAAAGCCTTCCTACTCAAGTTGCTCTACCAGGGCAAGTAAAGCCGCAACCGATGCCTCAGGTAAAGGTCAGGGCAAATCGCTCGGTGGAAGTCCAAAGTGTGAATCCCGATGGGCGAGACTCGAGTAGCCCAGAACTTGCGAAAAGAAACAAGCACACTCGGGAGGCGTCAGCATGCTTGGATATCTGGTCCCGGCTCGGGGCACACCCCCGATAGCCGCCCGCCTCCAAGCACCACTCGAAGACGGATTCGGCACAACCTCACCGCCCGAAGCGAGAAGATGAGCATCATCGTCAACCGAGTGACAATCATCACACTCGGATGACACCGGCTAGTCGGCAGCCGGCTCGCACTGCTGATTGGAAAAGCATATATGATGGCATCCGGGTACATGCATCGAAGCGACTCGGGAATTCAGAAGGAATTCAGTGTGACCGACCAGGGGTTCGAGCTCCCGATCGGTTGGAGGAGGTCTCCATCCGAGGAGCCGCACGGTCGCCACTCATCGAGAAGCTACTCAGGGAACCGTTCCCCCGGGGGTGGAATCCTCCATGCCTCCCCAAGTTTGACGGATCGAAGGACCCGGTGGATCACGTGCTTGCTTTCTGGGATGCTCTGGTCCCCCACGAGGATGATCATATCCTCTACCGGACCTTCGCCAACAGCTTGTTGGGAACCCCCCTCGAATGGTTCCATAAGCTTAGGCCCTCGTCAATCTCCTCTTTCTCGAAGCTGAGCACGCGGTTCATAGACCAATATCGGTGCAACCACCGGGAGCTGAAGGATCTGGAGTCACTCTTCGGGATGAGTATGACCCAGAAGGAGACATTAAGGCAATTCTACCACATGTTCAGGTCCGAATACCTGAGCTTGGCGGATGCTGACGGGCAGGATCGCATGGTGATCGCGGTCTTCAAAAACACTATTCAGCCCAGCCAGCTCGTCAACGCGTCGCTCAACAATCGAACCCCGGAGACTATCGACGAACTATCGCGACGCGTTGAGAAGTACATCAAGATAGAAGATGTGGACTGCAAGAGGAAGGAAGTGGACACCAGAGTCCTGCACCAGAGCTACGCTAAGCCAGCTGTGGTGAAGAATGTTAACAAGCAGCAGGGAGAGGCGACACGGCACGACTCGAAGCGGCAGAGGCAAGACAGGCCAGCGAGGCCGCAGTGGAATAGGGAGTTCACGGTATTGAACACCCCTATAGATCAAATCTTGGAAGCTATCAAGGGTGAGCCTTACCTCAAATGGGCGCAACCGCTTGAACCAGAAAAGAGGGGAGCCAGAGACACATCGAGGTATTGCGAGTACCACCAAGGCCAAGGCCACACTACCTTTCAGTGCCAGGATCTCAAGCATCATATTGAGGATCTCATTGAGGCCAGCCACCTTGGCCGCTTCATTGAACTCCCTCGACGTAAGGAGACTAAGGCTGTAGGAGAAGTCCAACGGGGGGCGACGACACCGTGCATACCTGGTCCCCCGCCAGAAAGACACCAGCTCCGAGAGGTAGACGCAGTCTACGGGTACCACGGCCCTGTACCATCATCGAACTCCGTCGACCATCAGGTGTGGCACATAGAGCAAGCAAGGCAAGTTCACCATGTGGTGCTCGACCCCGTCATTCGCCCCGAGCCAAGAGTGGAAGCTACGGTACAGTTTTTGACGGATGATCTGGTCGGGATAGAGAGGCCTCACAACCATCCTCTGGTCATACGGTTGCAGATAGCAAATTGCCTGGTGAAGAGAATTCTAGTTGATGCCGGGAGGTCGGTAGATGTACTCTTCCTTAGCGCCTTCAATGCCATGCAGCTGGATCGCGGGCAGATGACTGAATCATCATCGATGATAACGGGGTTCACAGGAGAGGCTGCAAGGGTGGTTGGTGAGATCACCCTCCCAATCACAATAGGGCATCTCTCCAACCTCACCCGGTTCATTGTAATTGAAGCCAACTCGGCATACAACGTCATCTTTGGAAGACCGTGGCTCCACCACTTGGATGCGGTCCCCTCGTCGGCCCACCAAGCAGTGAAGTTCTGGACGGACAAGGGTGTGATGAGCATTTGAGGTGACCAGTCCTCGGCGGCCAAATGCGAGCTTAGTGTCATCCATCTGAAGACGATGTGCCAAATCGAGGGAGAGACTAGGTGAGGACGGAGCTGAGTTGGGCATCTTTAACCTCTGGACTACGAAGGGGAGTCAAGAAGCTCCAATGTTCCAGTACCTCGCCGAATCAAGTGTAGGAGCACGAGGAGGCAAATCCATTTAGAAGACCGACCTGTCAGTTGAACTTAAAGAACTGACAGTGTCAAGGAACCTACTGAAGACCAACCTGTCAGTTGAACGTAAAGAACTGACTGCGTCGAGGAACTTGAAGAAGACCGGTCAGGTAGCTGAACTTAAAGAGCTAACTGATCCGAGCGACCCGATGAAGACTGACCACTCAACTGAAGGTAAAGAGCTGAACAAGTCGGCGCGCCCACAGAAGACCGATCGACCGGTTGAATCTAAAGAATCGGACGAGTCGAAGGAGTCAATGACAGACCTGAACACGGAATGGGAAGAGTCACCTGTAATTGAGCCCATTCTACCCATGGACTTAGGAGAAGTGGGTAATCCGAAGATAACCTTTCTTGGATCGCAGCTCCCAAAGCACCATGCCGAGGCGATGACGATTTTCCTCAAGGAAAACCAGGATGTGTTCGCATGGTCAGGTGAAGACATGCTGGGCATCCACCCTGAGGTAGCCTGCCACCATCTCAAAATTTGAGAAGGAGCTGTACCTGTTCGCCTGAAGCCCCGGTCGCTAGCGCCGGAGAAAGCAGGAGCTGTCAACGTGGAGGTAGAAAAGTTATTGCGAGCGGGCATCATCCGAGAGGCTCGGTACCCGAAGTGGATCGCTAACGTGGTCGCCGTCCCCAAGAAGTCCAGAGTCATACGGGTCTGTTTCAATTTCACAAACCTCAACCAGGCATACCCGAAGGACAGCTACCCACTACCACGTATCGATACCCTGGTAGATTCAACGGCGGGACACGAGAGGCTCTTGTTCATGGACGGGTACTCGGGCTATCACCAAATCCCCATGAATCCAGAGGACCAGGAGCACACGACTTTTGTCATAGGTCGAGGGCTCTACTGCTACAAGATGATGCCTTTTGGGTTGAAGAATGCGGGGGCGATGTATCAAAGGCTGGTGAACAAGATGTTTGTCGAGCAAATAGGAAGGAATGTGGAGGTCTACGTCGACGACTTACTCGTGAAGAGCCAAGCAAAGGAGGCGCATATGCAAGACCTGGAGGAAACCTTCGCAACCCTGCGAAGATATAGCATGAAGTTGAACCCGTCCAAGTGCGCCTTTGGCGTGACGTTGGGAAAGTTTCTGGTCTACTTGGTCACCCGGCGGGGGATCGAGGCCAACCCGGAATAGATCTGAGCTTTGGAGGAGATGCCTTTGCCCAAGTCACGAAAGAAAGTCCAGAAACTAACCGGTCAGATCAACGCCCTCAACCGCTTCATATCCAAGTCCACAGACCGGTGTCGGCCCTTGTTCGAAAGGTTGAGCAAGCTTGCACCTTTCGATTGGGACCAGCACTGCGAGGAAGCATTTCAAGAGCTGAAGACGTACCGACCCCCTATCTTGACAGCCCCTGAGCTTGGCGTAACGCTGAGGGTATATCTTTCGGTATCCAACACAGCAATCAGTGCCGTACTGATATGCGAGCGAGAAGGAGTAGAGAAGCTCGTCTACTATGTCAGCCGTATCATGACGCGGCTGAAACTAGATACGCACGGATCGAGCAGGTGGCCCTAGTATTGGTGTATGCATTAAGGAGGTTCCACCCGTACTTCGTCACCCACCCCATCGAGGTCATCATCGAGCACCCCTGAAGGAAGTACTGGATAACTCTACCCGGGCGGGTCGTCTGAGTAAGTGGGCAATTGAACTGCAAGAATTTGGCCCTTGGTATGTGCCACGGAAGGCAATCAAGGGTCAAACACTCGCAGACTTTCTCAGCGATTTCCCGGTGGAAGCCGCTACGCCGGTACTGGGAACGTTGGAAGACCTGTCAGTAGCTGCCGGTCGACCCATGGGAGTCGGCACGGCAGCAGAACAGGAGGAGGACGGAGAAGAAGGTTGGAGATTAATCGTGGATGGCTCGTCATGCATGACCAGGAGTGGTGTGGGGGTAGTCCTAATAACCCCTGACCATACGAAGCTCGAAAAGTCAGTGCGACTACTCTTCTCGATAATAAACAACGAAGCTGAGTACAAGGCAATGCTGGCAGGACTGGAGATGGCAGAAGCGCTGGGGGTGACCAGCTTGCAGGTTTATGGCGACTCCCGACTGGGTATCAATCAAATTACCGGTAGATATGAAACACGCATTGCGAGAATGCTAGCCTACCTGAAGCTAGCCCGGGAGCTGATTGTCAAGTTCGAGAACATAAACTTCCACCAGCTCTCCAGAGTGGAGAACAAGCAAGCGGATGCCCTTGCTAATCTAGCATCGATGCTCGGAGGAGAAGAAGAAAAAAGGGTCGTCATCGAGGTATAAGTTGACCCCCGAACAGTCGGTCATGCAGAAGATAGTCGCTTGGCCGGGAGGACACAAGCCATCGAAGCAGCCTATACTATTGCGGTAGGTCCTGATTGGGTAGTCAATATGAAGAAGTATCTACTTGATGGGATACTACCGGAGGACATCGACGATGCCAGGAGAACCAAAGCGCATGCACCAAGATACACTCTCATCGACGATGAGCTATACAAGCGTTCGTTCGGCGGACCGTACCTCAAATGCCTCATGAAGGAGCAAGCAGCAGAAAATATGAGGGAGGTACATGAAGGAGGATGCGGGAATCACTCCGGAGGAAGATCCCTGGCGTGGAAGATAAAGCTGCAGGGCTACTACTGGTCTACCATGGAAGCCGACGCGGAAGGGTATGTGAATAGGTGTTTGCAATGCCAAAAACATGCTCCCTCTATACACCAACCAGCAGAGGAGCTGCATCCAATATCCAGCCCTTGGCCCTTCCAGCATTGGGGGTTGGATATTCTGGGTCCCTTCCCGATGTTGCCAAACCGAAGGAAGTTTCTCCTCGTCGCCACGGACTACTTCACCAAGTGGGTGGAGGCCATTCCTTTACTGAAGATTAGAGAAGTTCAAGTAGGAAAGTTCTTATGGAGCAGCATCATTTGTCGATTCGGACTGCCGTGGGCTTTTGTTGCGGACAACAGGCGACAGTTCGATACAGAGTCAATTAAGAAGATCTACGCTAGTAACAACATCAAGTTGTTCTTCTCTACACCACGGTACCCTCAGAGCAACGGGAAAATGGAGTCGACAAATCGTGTCATTCTGGACATACTGAAGAAGAAGCTGGAGCAGAAGAAGGGTTTGTGGGAAGAGGCTTTACCTGGAGTTCTATGGGCTTATCGGACGACACCGAATCGACCGACGGGAGAGTCCCCGTTTAGCCTTACCTACGACTCCGAAGCAGTCCTGCCAACGGAAACACTGGTGCCAACACTGCGAACAGTCATAGCTGTCGACCCGGAGCTGAATGGCGAACTCCTGCTTAATGGCCTAGACCTGCTGGAAGAGAAGAGGGAAAGAGCGAGAGCGTGTCTGGCGAACTACTATCAGGCCATTAAAAGGACGTATGACCGCAAAGTCAGGAGGCGAATCTTCAAACAAGGGGACCTGGTAATGCGGAAGGTCTTTGATAATACCAAGGAGCTAGGAAGTGGCAAGTTGGGAGCTATCTGGGAAGGGTCATACATCGTTTATGGTATGGGAAAGAATGGAGCCTACCGTTTGAAGACTCAAGATGGCGATGCACTAGCGAGGCCATGGAACGCAAGCAACTTACGCAAGTTCTACCAGGGTGGATGAATAGGAGAAATATATGTAATCGTTTTATAGCTCGACTACTAATCAATAAAGATGTGTTTTCTCAGTGTCTTTGTGCATGTGTGATGGTGATGATCAACTAACTCAACCTAATTCAAGTCGTATATAACTCTCCGAGAGAGGTCTATCACTTGGCCGACCGGTCAACAGGTCCCAACGTAGGGCGTGACCGGCCGGTGAACACCTGGGAAGATTGGTCGACAGACCTCGCTTGGGTACGACCGATCAACCAGCCAAAACCAAGTGGTACATAACACTCCGAGAGAGTTCTACTACTTGGCCGATCGGTCAACAGGTCCCAGTGTAGGGTGTGACGACCAAGATCCAATAGGCCAAGAGCCAAGACTCCTGAGGCGGGAATGCCAAGATGGATGAGGTAAGGTGAGGTAAGGTGTACAAGGCTATGAGTTAGCCCCACATCGCCTGGAGAGAAGGAGATCCTGAGCTACTTATATAATTTCCCCTCCCAAACATGGAAGACGCGTTTTAAAACCGTGTGCCGCTACGGATTTCGTAAGAACTCCGTAGTTAAGCGTGCTCGGGCGAGAGTAGTACCAGGATGGGTGACCTCCCTCGGAAGTTCTCGTGCGGGCACGGGCAAAGCGGACAATATCTTGTGTGTTTGGGGCGGATGTTACAAAATGGTATCAGAGCCAGTTCTCCTCGGGATGGGGGGGTCTAACCCTACACGAGGACGTGTAGCCCTGAGGGGGGTGGATTGTGACGACCAAGATCCAATAGGCCAAGAGCCAAGACTCCTAAAGCGGGAATGCCAAGATGGATGAGGTGAGGTGAGGTAAGGTGTACAAGGCTATGAGTTAGCCCCACATCGCCTGGAGAGATGGAGATCCTGAGCTACTTATATAATTTCCCCTCCCAAACATGGAAGACGCATTTTAAAACCGTGCGCCGCTACGGATTTCGTAAGAACTCCGTAGTTAAGCGTGCTCGGGCGAGAGTAGTACTAGGATGGGTGACCTCCCTGGGAAGTTCTCGTGCGGGCACGGGCAAAGCGGACAATATCTTGTGTGTTTGGGGCGGATGTTACACAGGGCGTGACCGACCGGTGAACAACTCGGAAGATCGATCGACAGACCCCGCTTGGGTATGACCGATCAACCAACCAGAACCAAGTGGTACATAATACTCCGAGAGTATTCTACCACTTGGCCGATCGGTCAACAGGTCCCAGTGCAGGGCGTGACCGACCGGTGAACACCTGGGAAGATTGGTCGACAGACTCCGCTTGGGTACGACCGATCAACCAGCCTAAACCAAGTGGTACATAACACTCCGAGAGAGTTCTACCACTTGGCTGACCGGTCAACAGGTCCCAGTGCAGGGCGTGACCGGTCGGTGAACAACTCGGAAGATCGATCGACAGACCCCGCTTGGGTACGACCGATCAACCAACCAAAACCAAGTGGTATATAATACTCTGAGCGAGTTCTACCACTTGGCCGACCAGTCAATAGGTCCCAGTGCAGGGCATGACCAGCCGGTGAACACTTGGGAAGATTTGGTCGACAGACCCTGCTTGGGTACGCCTAATCAACCAACTTAAACTGGGCGGTATACAACACTTCTAGCGGGTTCTATCACCTGGCCAACAGGTTGACGGGTCCCTTCGTAGGGCATGACTAGTCGAATAACGCACAAGAAGATCAATGCAAGATCCCTGCTTAGGTACGACCGGATAGACTACCTGAGCCAAATTTAAAAGATGCGTCGTCGACGTGTAATTAAAATGCGAGAGCCAAGTTTAAAAGACGCGTCGTCGACGTGTAATTAAAATGCGAGGGCCAAATTTTAATGACGCATCATCGACGTTTACTTAAAATACAAGGTTGATAAGAGAAAGAATGCAACCAGAACATACAAATAGATCAACACTAGAAATCCCAGTACAAGCCAGAATATGATTTCATTACATCACAAGGCAGCAAATAAAAATAATCAGTCATCTGAGGGAGCTTTCCATTTCCCCTTCGGAAGTTGACTGCGTAGCTTGGCGACCTTCTTACGCCATCCCGCCACCTGCTTGTCGAGAGCCAATTGGGTCTCCCTGTTGAGGGCCTCGTACTGTCGAGCAAGCGCTGCCTTCTCCGACGCAGCTGCCTGGTCGAGGGAAGACTTCAGTACTGCTAACTCAGCCTCGTAAGCTGCCTTGGCTGCTTGCGAGTCGGTTCGTTGCCTTCTAATCATAGCAGCTTGATCCCTAAACTGCGCCTCCGCTGCATCAAGCTCAAACTGAGCAGTCTCCAGAGCTTCCTGAAGGTCGAAGGGGTCAACAGTAGCACTCGCCTGTGCGAACTCAAGTTGGGTTTTGATTGCGGCCACCTCCTCTGAGTGGAGCTTACGGGCTTCTGTTAGCTGAGCGCAGGTCTCTGCTAACTCTTGCTGGGTAGTCCTCAGGGAGAGCTCGAGTTGAGCAATCCTTCGAGCACCCCCCTCTGCAGCCCGGCTAGCCAAGGTAGCGATGCGGCTACCCATCTGGCATAAGTGGAAGTGATATGCGTCAATGAGTGAATAGGGAGAGTTACTACCATAAGCAAGTCCGCAACTACAAGAAGACTTACCTCACGGAGGTCGACAAGCGGGTTTTGCTAGTTGGAACCGTCTGCCCCCATATCCTCTTCCTCCACTTGGTGAGCAGAGATCCCACTGGAGCGGCGGTGGGATACAGCTTTGGTAGCCTCGAGAGGAGACCCGCGAGGGGGCTGGGCGACACCCTCCGAAGTAGAGGATGAAGGTGAAGGAGCGTGGTATCGTATGTTCAACCGGTCATACGGCGCAGCAGTGGGCGTAGCAGCATGAGCGTGAGGGGAGGCACGTGCTCGCGACCCTACCGAGCCAGATGGCACGTCTTGCTTACTCCTCTTATGGGAAGGAGAGAGACTGTATCCAGATGACGTCTCGGACTCCTCAACCTCCACGTAGTGCGGACCCGTTGACGGCACGTCTTCTACCCAGTCGTTAGGAAGGGAGCACAGTACTTTGAAAGCAGCCTGTCTCGTGACAGGAACGTTGGGAATGCAATCTTCATCGCCGTCGCTGGAAGACTCACCCAAGACAAGACACCTCCTTGAGTTCCCAGTCGGCGCCGCTGCGTTACGACCAGCGGCTGTTCGTCTACTGTCGCTCGCAGCTGTAATAGACTGTGTGCGACGCTTGAGAATCACGCAGAGCTTAGATAATACTGTGTTGGGATTGTAGCGTCTAACGGAGCTAACATACCTATCAGAAAGCTCCATAGAAGGAGCAGATGACACCTCTCCCCTACTAGTCATCGCCGGCTGTTTGCCCTTCTTGGGCGTGCTGTGAGATCTGATAATGGGAAGCTTTGGAAACAACTGCTGCCAGTCATCGTCATCTTGGGTAACCCTCTTGATTAGTGTGTCCAAGTCTTTTTCGACATCCACGGGGCACTAGAGTTGCCTCGAGGGATAGAAATCTTCAATAGTACCAGCGAGATGGGAGACAGTCCTAGGGACTTTTTAGCGGCCCCTCCACGGTCCTCCAACTACAATGGGGCACTCTTTCCAACCCCTAACAGAGTCGGACAAGCCCCTAATGGGAGAACGACTACCTGCGCGCGCCTGCAAGCTGAAATACTAATACAGACAGCTCGGGGTCATCTTGTAATCCTTGATGAAATACTTCTTCAAGAGGTAGGCGACACAGAGCTGCTGCCCCGCCAACTCTTCTACTGTCTCAATGCAACGAAGTATCCTCCAGTCGTTGCCGGCAATCTGGCCTGGTGATACTTTCATACGCTCCAGCAAACGACCCGAGAAGCTGGCGAGAGGAAGTCTCAGGCCACACCGCAGCTGCCCAAGGGTGACGATCGTGTGGTCGTCTGTATGGTCCAAGGGACTAGTAACAAAAGAAAGAGATATGACATCAGGGATACCGTACGCTGCCCGGACGTCTTCTAGCAGCGGGATCTTCTTTGATACGGTGAACCAATTGAACGACATCTTCGTTACTGACTCACGCTGCGATGAGATTATCTCCTACGCATAATCCCTAGGCGTGTATCCAAAAGAAGCTACCACCAACACGCAGCCCCACGGCATGTATCTAACAATAACCGCAGCAAAGCTACCACCTCACGCAGCGCTCCGTCGACCCGAACAAGCCTTCAGCCGCAGAAGAGAAGAAGTGGAAATCTGAAGCAGAGAAAAAAATAAACCCTCTGGGTTCTATTTATAGAAAAAGTTTGAGCTTTGGGAGTTGGTTCGGATTTCGAAAAAGGAGAAGGATGGGTGGCGACGCGTGGCGACGCCATGTGGTGAAAAACCAGGAAAAGCGCAGACTGCCATTTGAAGTTCCAGCAGCACTATCTGGGGGTTAGCACGATCGTGGCACACAAATTGAGACCGGCATGCACACCGAGGCAAAATCATCCTGATCAGGCGGTGCTGAAAACCGACCAATCAGGAGGGGGTATTGTGTGTACCCTGGGGAACTTACCTGCCATGAGCCACGGCTTCGTCACGGGCTGGCCATGCACGAAGTGGAGAAAAAGAGAAAGTTACCTGCCGAAGGCCGTAACTTCATCGCGGGTAGGTCGCGCGTCAAAATGGAGGCAGGGAGAGTCCAACTCCCCCCCCGGGGCGGTCGGCCGCGCAACAGTGCCCCCCTGGAGAGGCCGGCCACGCAACAGTGGCCCCCCCCTAGGGGGGTCGGCCGTGCAACAGTGCCCCCCAGGTCGGCCGCTCCACAGTGGCCCCCCCAAGGGGGTCGGCCGCGCCCCCCCCCCCCCCCCACCCCCCCCCCCCCCCCCAGGGTCGGTCGACCATGCAACAAAGAAGAGGGGGGAGTCCAACCCCCCCTATGGGTCGGCCGTGCAACAGCTAGAGAGGGGGGAACCAACTCCCCCCCATGGTCGGTCGCGCATTAACAAGAAGAGAGGGGCGGACAGCGGTTACGGGGTGCTGACTACACTCCCGAGATTTTCGACCGAAATTACCGGGAGCCGACACCACGTCCCCACTACTACGGTGGTTGAGTACTTTGCGGAGACATGTCGTCTACCCGTCCCGCGCGGAGCGCTCCAACTGTCGCCCCACCACTATAAAAGGAGACCTACCCCTTCAGCAGAAGAGATCGAATTCTGGAGGAGATGCTGCCAGTTTCTTCCCGTAATTTGCGGAGCTAGCGAGATCGAGGTTACGGAGGTCGGTCGGTATCTAAACCGAAGTTGCAGTGGTTGATCGGTATCTAATTGAGACTGCAGTGGTCGGTAGCTTGAGTGAAACTGCAGAGGTCGGTATCTTGGGTGACTGGTCATCAGGGTGTAATTGGGGTTAAGGTGAGAGATTGTAACCGTTACAGTTGTTTTAGTACATTCTCGCCCCACCCATAATTTTTTCTCTTTTGACGTTGAGAAGGGGTTTTTTCACGTAATTCCCGGTCTTTGTCGTTCTCTTGGCTTGTTAGATTGTGCTTGCCACCTAAACCGTTCGGTTTAAGTAAAAACCCTCCACACCGGTCAAATAGGGTCTTGGAGTTCGAGGAACACTTCACAAGATTCAGCACCTGATACAACAAGAACACAACTCCCCCACGTCGCTCGCACCCAGCTCGTACTACGAGGGATATTAACTCATGCTTATAGGAAACTTAGAAGAGTATCCATGCACAGCCAACTCGCCCATGAAGGAGATCACCCTTTTTGCCGACAGGTGTCCTATACAGTAAGATGACATTAAGACAACAAGTGTCCGCGCCTCGTGGAACTATGAGGAGGCTTGTGAGCCAAGTTCGAAAATACGTCTCGGCCAAAATCGTCTCTGATTAGAATCTTCCAGAGTATCCACTTGGAGCAGACAAGACCGGTGCATCCCCCCTCTCTTGATACCAGGCCACCAGCTAGACAGCAAGGTAACTGGCGCATTTAAAGACCCTCATACAAGCATAAGGGTCCATAGAAGGGACAGGTGAGCTGGCACGTGTCGGCCTGTAATGGTTGGAGAGAGGCTATAAAAGTATGGTCCCGGGTTCCTAGGTACAGGTTCGAATTCCAAAACCTCAAACTATCTTCTAATCATTTGTACTCCCCTTTGAAACCTCTGCTGACTTGACCGTCAGAGAGTCTGCGCTTCGAAAGGAGCCAACTGTTCTAACCCCTGTGTTTTGCAGGTCATGGGAAGAGTTTGAGAGATCTCCCGCTGACATTTTGGCACCGTCTGTGGGATCTTGTATGGTTCCCACGAGAACGCCCACGACCAACATGGTACAGAATCAACCCCGAGCTAAGCACGGATAAGTTATGTTGCTGAGATCCATGCAACGACAGGTACTTCCAGAACGTGAGCCGCAACGAGCCCAGATGGCCCCTCCCCAGCGCGACCGAGGATGTAGAAAGGCTCTGGTCTCACCCTCGACCAGCACCACTGTTTCATCCCAACTCCTTCCACCTTCCCCTTCGCTCAGAGGTCAGCTCCTTAGGGAGATAGTGGTCGCACAACGAGCGATCATTGACGAGTTATAGCTTGCCTTCGATAAGCTCCAACGATGAGTGTGAAGTGCCCTGATACATCCTATGGTCCGGAAGGCCGGAGAGGACGGTTGGTAGAACAGTCTCAACAGCCAAGGAGCTCAAAAGGCATCTCCCCGGTCATGCCTTCGCTTGCTCAGACATCACGTCAATCAGTGCCGCAGCAACCTCAACGTTCATATTAGCACGATCCCTGTTCAGTGGGGGTACCCATCACCAATGCCAGGCGAGAGTGAGGCGATCTATCTTCCATCGCCTCGCGTCGCCAAAGCCGAAGCACAAAATCGAACGGATACGAAGTCGGATTGAAGGATCGGGACCGTAATCCGCATCACCAAGCTCACTGCCGTGAAAGGATGCCTCCTTGCTATGGACTTAGTGACGAATCAAAATCCTTACGTCGACCCCATAACCCACCGCCTCGGCAACTGGCAAGCGAGCAGAGCCGTCGCCTTCATGAGAGGCCAGACCGTCATAACGGCACAAGAGTCGTGCAACCTCGGGGGAGCGCATACATCGCCTAGGGCCTGTGCAGTTGTATCTGGGAAACCACCCAGAGCGCTGGCAGCTACCTAGTGCACCTATCGACCTCTTGGAGGATCTAGTTGTCAGAGGAGGGAGCTCATCCTTTACAGCGGAAGTCCATTGTGGAGACTTCCCTTAACACAGGACTCCTCCGAAGTTCATGTTGTTTGATGGATCACACGATCCAGTGGATCACCTTTTGGTTTATCGGAAGTTATTTTTCTTTTGAGATCAAGACTACATTTTATGCCGTGCATTACCAAGCAATCTAAAGGGATCAACACTAAATTAGTTTCATAAGCTCCCCTCCAGCTCGATTCCTTACTTTATTGTATTGTCTGGTCTATTCCTGGAACAATATCGGTGTAATCGGCAACCTCCAAAGCGAATTGAGTCACTGTTCGGGCTCTCCATGGGGGCTAAAGAAACCCTCCGACATTTCTCAACCCACTTCCGGGCATCTATCTCAAGACTCAGCAAGGCAAGATTGAACTACTGTCAACACTTTTAGAAGCGCTCTTCCAGAAGGAGGTAAGCTCCATGATGCCCTTGTCATCTCTGACCCGCGCTCCATGGTAGAGCTCTTTGACTTAGTCCAGTAGCACATCAAACTCGAAGATATTGTGCTAGACCGCCTAGGAAAGTTAGACGATCAACAACTTCCCCACACTATGCGGCCTCTGGTTGTTAATGCCATCGAGCGACAAGATGCACCCCTTGTGGTTTCTGATGGTGCCAAAATTGTCACCAGCTCGTTGTCCATGTGGCAGTAACGGGAGGCAAGTGTGGAGACATCAGGGTCCCCCTGGGGGTCGTCCTCAATTCTGGATGCATCTTGCACAGCCTCAGTCAACCGAAGGGGTGACCTTGGGTAGTCAAAGAAAAAGCCCCCCCCCGGGGGTGAGCTCGAGATTCAAGGCCAACCCGATTTTTGGGTAGGCAGCATCGTGACCAGAATATGTCTTGAAGTTCAAAGAACACTCCCAACGAAGCCGCCCTCCACCCTCATAAGCAGCTCGCACTCGAAAGAGGTCGCCCGTGGTTGGCACCCACAACTCGCCCTGGAGCTTGCCCTGACCGCACGCGATCAGCTCGCACGCGGAAGAGGTCGCCCATGGATAGTGCCTACAGCTCACCGGGAGCTCGCCCAGACCACACGCGAGCAGCTCGCATGCGGAAGAGGTCGCTTATGGCTGGTGCTCACAGCTCGTTCGGGAGCTCACCCTGACCGCACACGAGCAGTTTGCACGCAGAAGAGGTCGCCCGTGGCCGGCGCTCACAGCTCACCCGGGAGCTCACCCTGACCATACGCGGAATAGCTCACCCATGGCTGACTCCCATAGCTCGCTCGGGAGCTCACCCAGACCGCACGTGATCATTACGCACGCGGAAGAGGTCACCCGTGGCTGGCGCTCACAGCTCGCCCGGGAGCTCACCCTGACCGCATGCGATCAGCTCGCACGCGGAAGAGTCTGGTGCACACATCTTGCCCGAGAGCTCACCCAGTTACCTCGCGATTGGCTCACTCGATCATGTAACAGCAAAGGAGTTCGCCTTCTTGCCTGCAGAGGTCGTCTATAGTAAGGCGATACCAAATCGACAGATGTCACTACCCCCATGGAACTATGTGAATAACTACAAGCCACATGAGCCGGCCAAGGTTGGTCTAGAACACCCCAGACTGGAGCCTTCCAGAATCTCCACCTGGCACGGATAAAACCGGTGCATCCCCCCCTCACCACCGTCTGGCAGGCTAAACAAGAAAGCCCATTAAAGGGCTCATGTGGGCTGACATGTGAAGGTGTAGAAGGTGTGGGAAAAAGGTGGCCACGTGTCAGACTCTGGCAGTCTGCAAAAGGTCAATAAAGGTACGATCCCCAGCTTTAAAGTACAGGTTCGAAACCCAAAAACCCTGATATATTCTGACTACTACAGCTCTCCCTTGTTCAAATCTTCACTGACTTGAGGGTCGGAGGGTCTGCGCTCCTCACGGAGCTAGCCGTTCTCACGTTTTTCTTTCCTTGCAGGTCGAGCACCCGAGCTAGCGAGATTTTTCCCTCGATAGTTTCTATTCTGGCAGTCGCAAAACTGTTAAACTGGTATATGCCGCTGGGGCCAGAGGAGAGGGATTTCACAGTAAAGACCCTCCCTAATGGGCAGCTCTTGCATCATATTCAGAACAAGCCTTTCCTGCAATATCCTCCTCCACTCCAGCCAGGATAGCCATGATCAACCAATGGAGCCCGCCAATGCTCGTCCCATAGAGGGCTCGGACACAATACCAATATGTGTCGAGTTCTGAAAAATCATATTGAAGACCTCGTTGCCTAGAGCCATCTTCATCGTTTATCTCCTCACCCCGACGATTTGAGATCATGACCCCACGAGTCCCAAGAGAAGAAGATCAGTTGAGAATGGGAGAGCCCGCACTTCCTCTGCCATCTGAAGGCAGGCCATTCATCTGCCATTCCATCTCTAGTCACCTCGATGCACCACGATCCAATAATGAAGCATGGCAGTAAGTGCGGAAGTTTGAGTGCACACAAAAGGTACACTCTCTCTCATTACTGCCCACCTTGCTTGAAAACAGTCAACCAGTAGCTCGCGACTTGGTATGGTTTTCGATGAACGACGTGGCTAGTGTGGTCACTCCCCATAATGACCCCCTCGTTATATGCTTCATGATAACGAATATTGAAGTCCGCCACATACTGGCCAACTCGGGAAGTGTCATTAATATCCTGTTTATGTCTACCTTTTGTCAGATAAGCCTGCGCTGAGCCAACTTGTCGTCTACTACCACTTCATTGAGTGGCTTCATGAGCGAGGTGGCAAAAGTGGTAGACGAGATCACGTTGACCGTGACTGCCGGTCAAGGAGCCCGACAGACCTAATTTGCTATTGTTGACGGGCAGTTGGCTTTCAACGTGATCCTCAGGCAACCTTGGCTCAGGCAAATGAACGCAGTCACCAAGCCCTCAAGTTCCCCGTGCCCACGGGAACCATGGTCATCTGGGGTGACCAAATTGATGCAACCCGATATGAGCAAGATACCAATTCCTCGGCTATCTACCTCGCCGCTGCTACGAAGGGCCTTTAGATACAAGTCCAAACTGTACAACCTGCTCCATCGTAGCAGTTAGATGCGCTCTTACCCAAGTGAAACGCCAGCCGGGGTAGGGAGCTTGTTATTAACAACAAAAAACTGATGGGCGAGTTGCAAAAAACCCCTTCCTCGCCCAAGCGGAAAGCCAACGCGGACAGAGGGAGCGACACTCTAGAGTTCCAGCTCGTAGGCAAGCTGCAAAGCCCCTGTCCCTTACCCATGCGGAAAGCTGGCACGGGTGGAGGGAATACTATTAATTGGGAGCACCCACCCAGTGAGCAGCTGGAAGAGGTCTCATGCAAGAAGCCACCCTATTCAGAACCTCTTCAGGTCGTCGACATCGGAGACAATTTCGAGTTCCCGAAGATTACTTACCTCGGAACCTCGCTAACCGATTGCGAGGTCGGAGAGCTGACACTGTTTCTTCGGGAAAATCAGGATGCTTTTGCTTGGAGCTTCTTTGACATGCTCGGGATTGATTCAGAGATCGTCTGTCATCGTCTGCAAACCTTGGGAGTCTTCCCTCCTATGAAGCAAAAAGCTAAGCATATCTCTACAACGAAGGCTGATGGAGTAAAAGCCGAAGTAGAGAAGCTATACTAAGCCGTGTTAATTCGTGAAGTGCTTTTTCCCGAGTGGATCTCCTATATTATAACAGTACAAAAGAAGAACGGATCTATCCAGGTATGTATAGATTTTTCTGATCTTAATAAAGCTTGCTCGAAGGATGGGTTCCCTCTCCCTAGAATCGGTGCCTGGGTGGGCACCGCCGTCGGGTTTGGAGCACTCTCGTTCATGGACGGGTATTCTGGCTATAACCAAGTATGAATTCACTCTGACGATCAAGAGAAGACCGCTTTATACTTAAGATTGAGATACCAAAAGTTTTTTGCTATCAAGTGATGCCATTCGGGCTTAAGAATGCAGGATCGAACTATCAAAGGTTAGTAACTAGTATGTTGAAGAACCAAATAAGCATGAATGTTGAGGTGTACATTGATGACCTTCTGGTGAAGAGCCGGAAGCAACTTGAGCATATTGCCGACCTGAAGGAAACTTTTGGCACCCTTAGGCAATTCCGAATGAAGTTAAAGCCGACAAAGTGTGCTTTCGGAGTAACTTCGAAAAAATTCCTTGGTTATCTGGTCACTAATCGGGGTATTGAGACAGACCCTGAGCAGATAAAGGCTCTCATCTAGATGTTTTCACCCAAAACAATGAAAGATGTCCATGTGCTGAGTGGCCGAATCGCCGCACCGAATCACTTCATCTCAAAATCTTCTGATGTTTGCCAGCCCTTGTTCGAATTACTTCAGAAAGGAGCCACCATCCACTGGGACAATAAGTGTGAAGCTGTCTTCCAGAAGATTAAGGACTATCTGGCTCGTCTTCCAATTCTTGTAGCCCCAAAGCGGGAGATGAGCTCGGTGTAAACCTTACCGTTACCAATCGAGCTGTAGGTAGAGTTCTCGTGCTCGAAGAAGCCAAGCTGAAAAACCCATCTTTTCCGTAAGGCACACTATTCTTCTAGGCGAACTTTGATATCACCCTATTGAAAAGGTTGTGGGTGCAAAAATTATACCGGACCGGATCAGAGCGGCATGGGCCCGCGCAATGGCCCAAGTGATTAAGCCCGCCCGGGTTCATGGGCCCACTCTACGGGGCTCGCAAATCAAGCCCTCCCCCTTATTGGGCCCGAACAACGGCCCAATAAGGGCCCAGCAAGGAGGCCCAGAACCAGTGCCACATCATCACTGCCATATCAGGCACGTGCCTACGCTATAAAAGGACCCCTAAGGCATTCAGAAAAGGGGTTGGTCATTCAATCAGAGGAGGAGGATTCCAGAGCAAGTGCTAGAGCTCAATTCTCTCCTTCTTGTACTCTTCTAGTTGCTCCGTGCAACCCCACTGTACAAAGCTTCTCTTGGCCTGTCAAGAGAACGCTCACCCCTCATTTTACTCAAATTATAGTGAAGATCAGGTGACACCTCTCGCCCGGAGACGTAGGTCGTAAGACTGAACTCTGTCACCAATCATTATGTCATCACTCCCTACTCTCTTTATCTACTCTCCCATCTCTCTAACTCTACAAACCATCAAATTCAATCAAGGCTGTGGGGTGGGATTCTCGATCAAGGCGGCTCAAAAATTTCCCCCCACAATATTTGGCGCCGTCTGTGGGATATCGATAGAGGTCTTATCCACACCTCTACCGACTCCTATTCAACTTGTGGTGACGAGCCACAAGTCCTTCTCCAAATCAACCTCAACGCCTTCATCACGCCGATATCAACACGCTCGATGGTGAAGGCCAGCACCAACCCACCAAAGGCAGGTGCTGAACGAACAAATGATATGCTGATCGAAGAAGAACAAGAAGTCTCGGTTGCAACCAACCGAAGAAATGTTCGGGAGCGGCTGGGGCCGCAAGACAGCCATCCAGAAGGGCACAGTGATCGGCGAGACCCGTCATCCCCGAGGCGTCGATCTAGCAAAGAATACGCTATTCAAGGGAGCGAGCCTCAGGCTACATACGAGATCTCGACTGCTGACTACCAGCTACTAAATCTTCTCAAGAAGAATGCGGCCCTCGAACAAGAGAAGGATTCCCTAAAGAAGGTGGCTGAAAGAACGGGGGTTGTGGCCCGCAACTCTTCAGCTGCTGATGAAGACCAACCAAGGACTCGTCTAGCCGTGAGTCATCATCTTGAAGAACCACATGTGCCAAAAATCGAGAGGCGTCAGGTATCCACACAAACACCAAGGCAAACGGTGTGGGATCGCCTCAATGTCGATGTCGCGCCAAGCTATCGCCGAGAAGGATCGCCTCAGTCAATAGGGTCCACTGGATGTTCTATCCCTTCGCACATAAAAGCAACAGATGCCCGCGAGCTGCTCAACCGACTAAGGTATATTGCCGACGTGGGACGCCGCCATCAAGACCGTAGGCAGCTAATCACCTCGGTGGGGCCACTGCATCCCAAGGTTCTTGCAATACTATTTCCTATGGGTTGGCGAACACCGAGCCTGCCAAAGTTCAACTGCATCCAGGGAGACCCTGCTCTCCATATCCTAGCCTATAAGCAGGCCCTGACGCCCTACGAGTATGAGAACCATGTTCTTTGTCGTATGTTTGCGGGAAGCCTCGAGGGACCTGCCCTCGACTGGTACTACACACTGCCTATTGGTACGGTGACCACATTCAAAGAATTGGCTGAACTCTTCATGGACCATTATCGGCTAAACTTAAAGCCGGAAAAGAAACTGGATACACTCTATCGGCTGAAGATAGGCTCCGATGAGTCTCTAAGGAGCTTCACGATGAGGTTTCATAATAAGCACTCTGAGCTCACCGGTCGGTCCCATAATGAGGAGGCCATCATGCTAGCATTCCAGAATGCTATCCGGCCAGAACTCCACGTCTACACCGACTTCATCCGGTATCCTCCTAGTAACTTAGAGGCAATGTTCAAGCGCGTACAGCGGGAGATAGATGTGGAAGACAATCAGCAGGCTAGAAGACTACGTGAGCCCCGCGAGTCTCATGACTCCCGGCATAAGAAAGATGATGAAGCTCCGAATGAAGCACACTACAAGAAGTCTACCCATGCCGCGTCCGACCAAAAGGTACAGGCCAAAAGGTACAATGAAGATCCGAAGGCCTCTCCAACAGAAAAGAGGCGAACTCCAAGGGAGCAAAGGGTGTTCACTGAGCTGAACACCTCCATTGAAGACATCTTAGCCTACTTGCAGAACGATCCCTTTTGCAAGTGGCCACAGCCTCTCCCTCCAAATTCCGACCAGGCGGGAGATACGACAGCCTACTGTGAGTTTCATCGCAGCCATGGCCACCCAACCTCTATATGTCAGAAGCTAAAGCATCATATCGAAGACCTGATCCAAGAAGGGCGGCTCGATGGCTACCTCGCTAATAAGGAACCAGGTTGAGAGTAGGAAAGGCAGCAGCAGTGGAGAAAGAAAGTCAATGTAATGCATGGATGCATAATTGTAACGTCCGCTAGGCAACTTCTGAAAAAGTGTAACCGCTACTTTGTTGTATCAATAAAGTATCTCTTTTTAATCAAAATCAAATCTCTCGAAGTTCGATTCCACCATGTTAAGGCATAAAAAAAAAGGTTCCTGGCAACCCAGGTCAACCGAAGACCTTCGATTCCGCCCATTCAAGTCAGAAGCTCGAAGGCAATTCGGCTACGCCCTCTCGAGGCTAAAGTCCGATAAAAAGGCTCCTGGTAACCCAGGTCAACCAAAGACCTTCGATTCCGCCCATTCAAGTCGGAAGCTCGAAGGTAAGGCGTAGCAAGTCGGCTACGCCCTCTCGAGGCTAAAGTCCGATAAAAAGGCTCCTGGCAACCCAGGTCAACCAAAGACCTTCGATTCTGCCCATTCAAGTCGGAAGCTCGAAGGTAATTCGGCTATGCCCTTTCAAGGCAAAAGTCCAATAAAAAGGCTCCTGACAACCCAGGTCAATCAAAGACCTTCGATTCTGCCAATTCAAGTCGGAAGCTTGAAGGCAATTCGGCTACGCCCTCTCGAGGCTAAAGTCCGATAAAAGGCTCCTAGCAACCCAGGTCAACCAACGACCTTCGATTCCGCCCGTTCAAGTCGGAAGTTCAAAGGCAATTCGACTACGCCCTTTCGAGGCGAAAGTCCGATAAAAAGGCTCCTGGCAACCCAGGTCAACCAAATACCTCGATTCCGCCCATTCAAGTCGGAAGATCGAAGGCAATTCGGCTACGCCATTTCAAGGCAAAAGTCCGATAAAAAGGCTCCTGGCAACCCAGGTCAATCAAAGACCTTCGATTCCGCCCATTCAAGTCAGAAGCTCGAAGGCAATTCGGCTACGCCCTCTCGAGGCTGAAGTCCGATAAAAGGCTCCTGGCAACCAAGGTCAACCAAAGACCTTCGATTCTGCCCGTTCAAGTCGGAAGCTCGAAGGCAATTCGGCTATGCCCTTTCGAGGCGAAAGTCCGATAAAAAGGCTCCTGGCAACCCAGGTCAACCAAAGACCTTCAATTCCGCCTATTCAAGTCAAAAGCTCGAAGGCAATTCGGCTACGCCCTCTCGAGGCTAAAGTCTGATAAAAAGCTCCTGGTAACCCAGGTCAACCAAAGACCTTCAATTCCGCCCATTCAAGTCGGAAGCTCGAAGGCAATTTGGCTACGCCCTTTCAAGGTGAAAGTCAGATAAAAATGCTCCTGACAATCCAGGTCAAGCTAAACTATCAACTATACTCATCCGAGGCGATGAGAATAAGTCCAAGGCAGACATCGCCGCTTTGACATGCACCAAGTTCAAGGAGACATCCTTGGCACTCAAAGACAAAGTCCGAGGCGACCAATGCCTCGGCACTCTACAAGCCCAAGGCCCAGCCCTTGGCACTCGAAGACAAAGTTCGAGGCGACCAACGCCTCGACACTCTACAAGCCCAAGGCCCAGCCCTTGGGACTCGAAGATAAAATTTGAGGCGACCAATGCCTCGGCACTCTACAAGCCCAAGGCTCATCCCTTGACATTTGGAGACAAAGCCCGAGGCGACCAACGCCTCGGCACTCTACAAGCCTAAGGCCTAGCCCTTGGCACTCGAAGACAAAGTCCGAGGCGACCAACACCTCGGCACTCTATAATCCCAAGGCCCTACCCTTTACACATAAAGATAAAGTCCGAGACGTCGTCGCCGACATATTGGCATTCGATCAAAAGTCCAAGCTTAGTCTTGTCACTCAGGTCCAAGCATTAGATTGTCAATGGCCATCACCTTTTCTCGACGACTAACGGTTCCAAACCGGTCAGGGGGTGGTTGGTCTAACTCTGTCAGTGCGTGTCTCCACTCTGGTGCAGTCGAGGTGGGTAACACCGGATAAAATGGTGCTTCCTTGATCTTGGCCAAGTCAACACCCTCACGTGACCGTAGTACCTGGCGAATACAGTAACCAGGTGCGGTAGTACATTGGGTGAAGACTGGCTGGCCATCATGCGGCGTCATCCTAGATTATCTCTAAGAAGCCCTCTCGAATATAGCATTGTCCCTCGCCGACATCCCCGCGCACCAGCGTTTTACCGAAAAAGTGTCGGTTTCAAATGGGGCTGAAATTCGAAAAACACACTATTTTCAATATCGACAATTTTTGACCTCTTCTAGCAGTCCTCCCTCGATTTTACACAAAAACCAAGTAAGGGGGGGTGTTACGCCATCAACAAGCAGCCCCCCCTCGGTTTCGCAGAAAAACCAAGTGGGGAGGGGGTGCGACGGCACACCATCAGCTGCCCACCCCTCAGTTTCGACAGAAAACTGAGAAGGGGGGTGTTCGGCATCAATATCAACCCACCCCGTGGTTTCATCAGAAAATCGAGAGGGGGGGTGCTCGGCGTCATCCAAACTTACCAATTCAAGTGGCATTCGCACACAAGGATCAGCCAAAGATGAAGAATTATCTTTCATTGGGTTCGTTGAATAGCATCTCAACCAAACCTATTGAGTTGGCTGTACAAACTTCACAAGCAAAATTCCTCCTTCTTATCTGGGGGTGGACTCGTGGTAACCGCCGCATCATCGCTAGGGCCCGACTGCAGTCCCTAGTGAATACAATAACTAGGTGCAGTTGGGTGTCGAACAGAGACGGATGAGTTACCGCGTATCGATGCCTCTTCAAGACGTGCGTAGGACACTCGGCCAATGCGTTCTTTAGAGTCATCTATTTATGAAGGTGATTACCGGAAAAGTTACTCGTCAAGGTGTATGATGTTTCACGTCCACTTTGATCGATTTTTCGGCGCCTACACAACGACACCTTATACGCACTGATCCGACGTGCATATGAGAAGTTATGACTGTCGAAAGTTTTTGCGCTTGTCCGAGACTCACTAGTCCGCCGCGCCCCAGACTTCCAAATTGTCTTTGAGGACTTCGCCATCACCACCTATCATACGACACCAAATTTCTCCATCGCCATCAAGAAGTTAAGCGAGTAGCCGAGCGCTCCCGGTTCCTTATCGCCAAGGCCGAGCAGGAGAAGCTTGCCGCCATCGTCCGCACCGAGGTTAAAGAGCGGGCCGACCACGTTAGCACATTGTTGGGTCCACCCCTCGCATGCACCCTTGTTGTGCAGATGACACAAACAAAGGAGAGAGGGAGTGGGTCTGACCCATCCCCCGCGTGCGCCTTCGTCGGGCAGTCGACACGAGCTGAGGATAGAAGGGAAAAGGCTCTCGGTACCCTCTTGGTATACTCTCGGTCGGGAAAAGGCAAAAGGGTCTCGGTACCCTCTCAGTATACTCTCGGTCGGGAAAAGGGAAAAGGGTCTCGGTACCCTCTCGGTATACTCTCGGTCGAAAAATACACTAATTTTTCGAGAACGCCTCCTTACAAAACCGAGACTTTTTGGCTCGCACCAAAAGGGTCTCGGCGTCGGCAGAAGGCAAAGGAGTCTCGGCATCCTCTCGGTCGGGAAAAGGCAAAAGGGTCTCGGTACCCTCTCGGTATCCTCTCGGCATCCTCTCGGTCAAGAAAAGGCAAAAGGGTCTCGGTACCCTCTCGGTATACTCTCGGTCAAGAAAAGGGAAAAGGGTCTCGGTACCCTCTCGGTATACTCCCGGTCGAAAAATACACTAATTTTTCGAGAACGCCTCCTCGCAAAATCGAGACTTTTTGGCTCGCACCAAAAGGGTCTCGGCGTCGGCAAAAGGCAAAGGAGGCTCGGCATCCTCTCGGTCGGGAAAAGGCAAAAGGGTCTCGGTATCCTCTCGGTCGGGAAAAGGCAAAAGGGTCTCGGTACCCTCTCGGTATACTCTCGGTCGGGAAAGGGGAAAAGGGTCTCGGTACCCTTTCGGTAAACTCTCGGTCGGAAAATACACTAATTTTTCGAGAACGCCTCCTCGCAAAACCGAGACTTTTTGGCTCGCACCAAAAGGGTCTCGGCGTCGGCAGAAGGCAAAGGAGTCTCGGCATCCTCTCGGTCGGGAAAAGGCAAAAGGGTCTCGGTACCCTCTCGGTATCCTCTCGGTTGGAAAACACACTGCTTTTTCGGAAACGCCCACTTGCAAAACCGAGACTTTTGGGCTCACGCCAAAAGGGTCTCGGCATCGGCAGAAGGAGACTCTGCTAATACGAACCGCGACACCGACGGCCCTTGCCAACCATGGCAGAATCCTAAGGCGTTTCCACCTTGGAATCCAAGCCGACCCCGGGGGTCCTGACCCGACTGGGAGGGGGTAACTGTGGGTGCAAAAATTATACCGGATCGGATCAGAGCGTCATGGGCCCGCGCAATGGCCCAAGTGATTAAGCCCGCCCGGATTCATGGGCCCACTCTACGGGGCTCGCAAATCAAGCCCTCCCCCTTATTGGACCCGAACAACGGCCCAATAAGGGCCCAACAAGGAGACCCAGAACCAGTGCCACATCATCATCGCTACATCATCACTGCCATATCAGGCACGTGCCTACGCTATAAAAGGACCCCCAAGGCATTCAGAAAAGGGGTTGGTCATTCAATCAGAGGAGGAGGATTCCAGAGCAAGTGCTAGAGCTCAATTCTCTCCTTCTTGTACTCTTCTAGTTGCTCCGTGCAACCCCACTGTACGAAGCTTCTCTTGGCCTGTCAAGAGAACGCTCACCCCTCATTTTACTCAAATTATAGTGAAGATCAGGTGACACCTCTCGCCCGGAGACGTAGGTCATAAGACTGAACTCCATCACCAATCATTGTGTCATCACTCCCTACTCTCTTTATCTACTCTTCCATCTCTCTAACTCTACAAACCATCAAATTCAATCAAGGCTGTGGGGTGGGATTCTCGATCAAGGCGGCTCAGAAATTTCCCCCCACAAAGGTAGCTTTAGCCATAGTCTTAGTGGCGAGGAACCTGCATCCCTATTTCCCGGCACACTCAGTGTGATTCATCATCGATCATCCTCTTAAGAGCACTCTCTCACGACCCTCGGTCGCCAGAAAACTTTACAAATGGGCACTCAGCTCGTAGATTACGAACTAAGATACACCCCACGAACAGCCGTGAAGAGGCAAGCTCTGGCAGACTTCCTGGTAGACTTCCTGCCCTAAGAATCCGTTCCTTTGCTTGAAGACAAACCCACAGAGGCACACCCGAGAAACGCGAGATACTTGGATGATTGTCCTGATCGATTCCATACCGAGTTAGGGGCTATTGGAAATTGGAAGCTCTTTGTGGATGGCTCGTCTAACGCTACCGAGTCGGGGATTGGAGTCATGCTTTCTGCCCAAGTGGTAATTCTCAAAAAATTTATTCGTTTTGATCACTTTGCAGCTACAAATAACGAAGCAGAGCATGAGACGTTAATCTCCAGGCTAGAGCTCGCTATCGATGTCGGCATGAGAAAGCTCTTGGTCTTCAGTGACTTCAAACTCGTTATCTATCAGATCAACGGTGACTACGCCTCTCGAGACACGCGGATGAAGAACTATCTTGATCTCATAAGAAGCATGATTATGAGGTTTGACAAGGTCACGTTCGAGCAAATTTCATGATCATATAAGAAACGGGCCAATGCTCTTGCTAACACTACCTCCGTGCTCAGAGGTCCCAAAGTTCAGCAAATAATCATCGAGGTATAAGATTACCCACGAATTCAACTCAGCGTTAATAACTTTAGCCAAACCTCGTTGGGCGGAGCACCTTCACCGAGTTGGACCTCGCCCATTCTTCGGTACCTTTAAACTGGCGCACTTTCCAAAGATAAACCTAAAGCCCGATGCATCGAGAGAAACACCACCCGATACCTCGTTCTATGGGGATGACTATTTTGAAAGTTCTTTGAAGGCCCTAATCTAAGGTGTGTAGAACCATCGAGGTCGATACTATCTTTGTGACGACCAAGATCCAATAGGCCAATAGCCAAGAGTCAAGAGCCAAGATTTCTGAGACTGGGATGCCAAGATGGATAAGGTGAGGTGAGGTGAGGTGTGCAAGGCCATGAGTTAGCCCCACATCGCCTGGAGAGAAGGAGATCCTGAGCTACTTATATAATTTTCCCTCCCAAACATAGAAGACGCGTTTTAAAACCGTGCACCACTACGGATTTCGTAAGAACTTCGTAGTTAAGTGTGCTTGGGCGAGAGTAGTACTAGGATGGGTGACCTCCCTGGGAAGTTCTCGTGCGGGCACGGGTAAAGCGGACAATATCTTGTGTTGTTGGGGCGGATGTTACAAAATGGTATCAGAGCCGGTTCTCCTCGCTATGGGGGGGTCTAACCCTACACGAGGACGTATAGCCCTAAGGGGGGTGGATTGTGACGACCAAGATCCAATAGGCCAATAGCCAAGAGCTGAGACTCCTGAGACGGGAATGCCAAGATGGATGAGGTGCGGTGAGGTGAGGTATAAAAGGTCATGAGTTAGCCCCACATCGTCTGGAGAGAAAGAGATCATGCGCTACTTATATAATTTCCCCTTCCAAACATAGAAGGCGCGTTTTAAAACCGTGAGTCGCTACGGATTTCATAAGAACTCCGTAGTTTAAGCGTGCTCAAGCGAGAGTAGTACTAGGATGGGTGACCCCCTGGGAAGTTCTCATGCGAGCACAGGCAAAGGGACAAAATCTTGTGTGTTTGGGGCAGATGTTACAATCTTAGCTCGCATTCATTCCAGGGAGTTCGATAATCATTCTAGTGGGCGATCACTAGCTGGGAAAATTAGACACCAAGGGTATTGGTGGCTAACTCTGGCTTGCGATGCCCTTGAGGTGACCCGAACGTGTCTATAGTGCCAGAAGCACGCCCCCATCAGTCATCTGCCCACAGAAGAATTGCAGCCTCTTGTCAGTCCATGGCTATTTCAACAATGGGGGCTAGATATAGTTGAACCCTTCCCTATATTCACTAACTAGAAGAAATTTATCTTGGTGGCCATAGACTACTTCACCAAATGGGTGGAAGAAATCCCACTAGCCAAGATCGATGAGAAGTAGGTGAGAGATTTTCTTTGGAAGAACATTTTCTATAGATTCGGGCTACTTAGGGTGCTCATCACGGATAACGGATGCCAGTTTGACAACCACTGTATTAAGAAATTTTGTACCAACCACAGGGGTGAGCTGCATTTCTCCTCTCCGAGGTATCCCCAGAGCAACGGGTAGGCTAAAGCCACCAATATAATGATATTGGACAACCTCAAAAAGTGGTTGGAAGGGAGCAAAGGGTTATGGGAGAAGGAGCGTCCCGGGATGCTATGGGCTTACCGGACCACCACGCCCCGATCTACGAATTTGTCACATTTTCGCCTCACATATAGCTATGAGGTCGTTCTACCGATAGAAGCAGTGGTATCTATGGAGAAACTCCTGACTACCGAAGAGGTTGATAATGATGACCTGTTTAACGATTCCCTAGACTGGCTTAAGGAACACAAAGAGCGTGTGAATATTCACCTTGCTAAATATAGTCAGGAGATGAAGCGATCTTATGACAAGAGAGTCTGGCATTGAGTTTTCTGGTCAAGAGACCTTGTAATGAGGCAGGTGTTTCCAAATACACAAGAGCTTAACACGAGAAAACTTGGGATGAACTGGGAAGGCCCTTATATACGATGCTAAAGGGTTGGGCTCCTATCGGTTTAAGACCACCGGCGGCGACCTGCTAGAGCGATCATAAAATTCGATCAATCTTTGAAACTACTACCAATGACTTGTGATAACACTTTTTGTAAAACTTCAGAATTGAAGAATGATCTTTTATGAGAAATTTGTGTGCGCACGACGTGTAAATTTTTTGACATGTGCAAACGAGATTGGCAGAGCTCCCTTGGCTCCAAAGCTACCTCGACGAGGTTGCTGTAGCCCATGCCATGGCCAGGAAGAGATCCTAGCAACGCGAGTGGCGTGGTGGCTCTTGGTCCGAGAAGAGTGACCTTCGACTCTTTGGCGGTGGGTCCTGGTCCGAGGGGAGCGACCTAAGGCTCACCAGCGGTGGCCCCCTGATCTGAGGGTAGTGGCCTATGGCTCTAGAACCGGCTTGGTGGAAGGAAACGGGTTGATCCGAGGGACTTCAATCCCTTTAGATGGAGGAGGATCCTGGGCCGATTCCTAGGGTAGCCGCTTAGGTGGATCGAGCGTGGCATTGGTGGCTTGGCGATGAAGCTCAAGTGGGGTGGGCTCCTCGGAACATTCGCTCGAGGAGAAGTCCTCAACGTCGGACCCCAACCCCACTGCCCTGAGCGCGACTTGCTTCACCTCGGCAACCTTCTTCGCAATCGCCTCCCGAGCGATATGAAGCATCTCTTCCCGCTCCCTTTCGGAGAGCTGCTTCCATACAACAACCTATCGAGGGCGAAGCTTTCTTATTTTCCTAAACACCTCCATCTTCGGGGTCATCACTGCAACCCGGACAGGCATTGAGGGCTCCCTTGGGAATTGGCAATCAGAGTTCGTGCGATTCCCGACTCTACCTCCACAGACGAGAGCAAGAGGTCGATGTGGGGGTCGTTGGGCTTGACGAAGCCAAATTTTCGTTTAACTATGGGCCCCCCACCCTGGGCGGAGCCTGTAGTAGGGACGATGGTAGACGTAGCCGGAGGAGGAGGACTGAGAGAAACGTATAGCTGGCCCGCACGGGGAGCGACCTTGCGAGAGGGGAGGCGGAGGGATGTCATCCTCTTCTTCGAGCATCTGCAGTGTGTCAGCGTCGGTGAAGTTGATAGTAGAAGCTCTCTTTCTACCGCCCCTCTTCCACGAACTTCCTCCGGGAGCTCCGCCAGGCTGAACCTTCTTACTCGTCCCTGGCTTGAAAGGAGTAGTTGTTGCCTTCTTTCGAATGCCTTTTTTCTTCAGAGTAATGGAGCCCGACCTTTTATCCCTCAATTGGAATAAAAAGTCAGGTGCCATGATCTTGTTGGGAGTTCGCCCTCCCAGGAAATCCAAGATCGCCGCGTCAAGTGACTGCTCCCTCAAAAACGAGATGCACTTAGTCATGCTAGCCTAAAAGCGGGAGATGTCCCTGAATACAGACTTTGGCAGCTTCCCCGGATTGGAAGGAATGTTCTTCTACCACCCCCGCCATCCCCCGACGACCATGAAGGGATAATCCTTCCATAACTTATTCTTGTTCTCGATAGACGGGAACAATATCACCTCGCCTGGTCATCCGGCCAAGTAGTAGATGCTGCACCCCACGTCGTGCTAGGTGCACCCGATCTTCAGCGTCCACTGCTTCTTGGGATAATAGAGGGGGATCCTCACACAAAGGGTGTCTTCGAGCTGGGAGAGCTCATATAGGACACCCCACGAGTTCCCCGTGAGCAGTGCAGGGTACAACCCGGTTAGCTTCAAATGCTCGCCGGCTAGGTCGCTGAGGGGGAGCCTAAGTCCTGACCATAACAGCCCCACTGAGACTATAGTTTCTGCAGGTGGCCTTCCAAATATTGGCATGGGGGGGAATACGAGGTGAGAGGGGAGGTAGAGGACTTGGCACAGGCTCTCAAAAATGGGCTCTGCTGCCACATCCTTGAACCACACCAACATTGTCTCTCGCACTGGCATAGGGGCTTTTTCCTCAGGGAAGAGATCGATCTCTCGCATATGCTTGTCAAAAGTCGGCACGGTCGAGACCAGAATGGAGGCATCGAGCTCGGAAACTCCTACTATTGTGTCGACTCCAGAAACAGTTAAGGTCGCCATGAGAAGCAGAGAGAGGAAGGTCGGAGGTGACCTGAAAGGGAGGGCTCTTAATAATCAAGGTGAGTAAAGAGGCTCACCCACCCCCTATTTATAGGCTCATTAAAGGTAGATGAACATACCAGACGTTGATAGCGAGTACAACATACGAGGCGATGAAGTGGCGACCGATGCGACAACTTTATGTCCCCAACCGCCTCTCGCCACGTGCACCCACGCATGCGCAGAAAGTTAAGCGGCGATTGATGATGATCCTCTCGGCAGAGCAATGATTTGGCTCTAGCCCCTCGGATCTTGCCACATGTTACGGCACCGTCAGAGGCTAGCTAGGAGCATTTAATGCTGTGCAATGATATCTGACTTCTCGAATCCTGACCTGGCATCGCATTAATGTGATGTACCTGAAGGGAATGCGAACTGATTCACTGTTTAGTGCCAGAGGCAATCTCATCCCATGGTAACACCAACTTCTAGCTCCTAGACGGACTTCGGCAAAGGCCAAAGCGCTCGTCCATCTATGTTGATGATAGCTTGAGTCAAGCCCTCTTTGAACAGGTCATGCGAACGATAGGTGTCATGCACACGACTGTTGGGTCGTTCGCACGACATGGAGCCCGACTTTCCCAACGCGTCTTTCAGCAGAAAGATGGGACTTGCTACAGGTAGTCGAGCGCACGATCGTTGGCACATGTCGGACATAGTCTGGTCTCTATTGATACGCATGGTCATCTTTTGTGGTTGAGAGATATCTTGAGGATTTGTTTGAGGGCATAGAGTGTCGTCGGGTGTAATCCTGTTTTATCTTCTTCATAGTGGATTGCCGGAAAGAGGACGTTGCCCTGGTTTAGGTGAACCTATTTAAAATCTTGCGTCCCTCTTATCTATGTTTTTTCTGTGTATCCTATGCCATATTGGACCGGTGTAGTATGGGATACACCGATGGGGTCTGACGTTTAGGGGATCTACGACGCTGGACTGCGTATCCGTTTCTTCGACCATTCTCTATGTCGGGCTCAGTCTTGTCTGTTGCGCAACAAACTGGTATCAGAGCTTTGCCTTTTCGGTGTGGGATTGCTCTGATTCCAACGATCTTGGTATAAGAGCTTTGGGTTGCTTCTTTAGAGTGCCGACGGGTAATTATTCCAGCCGCCGATGAGTGGGCTGACATAGTCGCCGATAGGTGGCTAGTAGAGGTACCGACGCGAGTCATTACAGAGTGACTGGTACAGGCACTGATTGGAGATTCGGGAGAACAACATAGAAAACATTCTTTTGATCAGATCTTGGTGGCACAAGATAGAAGTTGGTCCGATGTTATCGGTCCCGAGGAGGCAATAGTTTGAGGTCATATTTCAGATGGATCTCATGTTTGGAGTGCGAGCAGTCATTGGCACATACTATAATCAAGATTGCAGAGGAAAGGTGAAGCATAGTCGATAAATTTTGCTTCAAGTTTCGACCAGTGACAGGGTCGGGTTCAGTGCTATCATGTTTCATCAGATGTGGAGTCTGATGGGGGGTTATCTTGGCAACAGCTCATGATTTACCAAGAATATTCTAGTGTTCTTGATAGCAGTGGCCAGTTGTTTATTCACATGATTGGAGTTTCAGCAACTCAGTATGATGGTAGCCAGTTGATGACTGAGACGGCGTACTCAGGTACTGACAAGAGAGGCTGCATGTAACATCCGCCCCAAACACATAAGATATTATCCGCTTTGCCCGTAGTCACCCATCCTGGTACTACTCTCTTCCGAGCACGCTTAACTACGAAGTTTTTATGAAATCGGTAGTGGCGCACGGTTTTAAAACACGTCTTCTATGTTTGGGAGGAAAAATTATATAAGTAGCTCATGATCTTCTTCTCTCCAAACGATGTGGGGCTAACTTGTGGCCTTGTATACCTTACCTCACCTCACTTCACCACATCCATTTTTGCATCCCAGCCTTAGAAGTCTTGGCTCTTGGGCTATTGGATCATGGTCGTCACAATCGACCCCCCTTAAGGGTTGCACGTCCACGTGTAGGGTTAGACCCTCCATTATGAAGAGAACCGGCTCTGATATCATTTTGTAACATCCACCCCAAACACACAAGATATTATCCGCTTTGCCCATGCTCGCACGAGGATAGTCCAGGGTGGTCACCCATCCTAGTACTACTCTCGCCCGAACACGCTTAACTACGGAGTTCTTACAAAATCCATAGCGGCGTATGGTTTTAAAATGCATCTTCTATATTTGGGAGGAGAAATTATATAAGTAGCTCAGGATCTCCTTCTTTCCAGGCGATTAGGGCTAACTCGCGACCTGGTATACCTCACCTCACCTCATCCATCTTGGCATCCCAGCCTTAGGAGTCTTGGCTCTTGGCTTATTGGATATTGGTCGCCATACTGCATGTTTGTCATATGTCGGAGTGTGAGAAGATATCATATTTCTTTCCAATCTAAGTCTCACACGTGCAGGCTCACCTTTGGAGGTGGAGTTTGTTAGGAGGACTTCTTTAGAGATCATTATTAGAGACCCTTATGAGCTGGGGATTATTTGGCATTGTTGGGTGTTGGCTTCAGGCGCAGCGAACTTTGTCACAATATATAGCTACAGGTGGAGTGTCTTCTCAGCGATGCAGATCTCGAAAGATATATTCAGTAGTGGCGTTGGCTACTTGATGCATGTCCTCAGGCGTAAGACAGATGCATCTATCATTAGGGATATAAGTGATCGGGCACTCGTGGTGGAGTGTGTAGAGGTGCAACTTGTTTTGCTTACCCAAAGGAGATAGAGGGGAGATTGGTGCTGAGGATCTCTCGCCAAGGTGGAGATTGTTGAGCTTTGTGGTGTAGCTCGGAATCCTATTTGAAGGAGAGCCGGTTGGCTAAGAGTTCAATAGGCCAATAGCCAAGAGCCAAGACTCCTGATGCGGGAATGCCAAGATGGATGAGGTGAGGTGAGGTGTACAAGGCCATGAGTTAGCCCCACATCGCCTGGAGAGAAGGAGATCCTGAGCTACTTATATAATTTCCCCTTCCAAACATAGAGACGCATTTTAAAGCCGTGCGCCGCTACGGATTTCGTAAGAACTCCGTAGTTAAGCGTGCTCGGGCGAGAGTAGTACCAGGATGGGTGACCCCCTGGGAAGTTTTCGTGCGGGCATGGGCAGAGCGGACAATATCTTGTGTGTTTGGGGCGGATGTTACAAGTTCTATTTGGAGGAGAGCCATATGTTTTCGACCTTGACCAGGAGCAAGTCCTGCGGAATTGCCTGCTAGCACAAGTCCAACGTAGAGGTAGAGCTTGTTGGGCGTCGAAGGAGACTTCGGACGCTTGTCCATTGGTGGTGGAACGACATCGACTGAGGTGAAGCTCGTTTGGACGTCGGAGGAGACTCCGGACGTCATGGCCACTGGAGGATAGTTAATGGAGGCGATCATCGGGCATGATGATTGGCCATCGACATTCAGTTGGGTGCATACACCAGCTAGAGGTGTAGGGTACGTGTTTGGATGCGGCACCGGCAAGGTACCTTTGGCGCTTCTTCACGACACACGTTCACGACACCGAGGAGGGTACGTGTTTGGATGCGGCACCGGCAAGGTACTTTTGGCGCTTCTTCACGACACACGTTCACGACACCGAGGAGGGGTCGTTTGGTACCGTCAGGGTGCCGTTTGGAGCGCTATCAGAAAGCGGGTTTGTGATACTGACAGGGTACCGCTTGGCACCATCAGAGTGCTTTGAAGATGATGAGTAGACATCTGGTTCGTGACATCTCGCCATGGTGGAGATTGTTGATGATGGCTTGAGTCAAACCCACCTCGAACAGGTCGTGCGCACAACTTTCCCAGGTCGTGTGCATGACTCTGCCTGGCAGACATCGGTTTGACCTGGTCTTGCACCGTTTGACTTTCCAAATTGGGATGTTTGATGGGAATTTCGGGATTGGGCTTATGTAAATCTATTCCCTTGATATATAAAGGGGTCTAGTGCTTTGGGAACTTATCTTTGGATGAACTTTTGATCATCTTTGATCCTTATACTTTGATCAATCGACAACGGCACTTGGTAAAGCTTCTTGCGGAGAAGATGAACTCGGGGGAGGAGCACACCTTGCTCCTCCCCTAGGCTGTTGAAGAGCCGATGAGGAGCGTCCACGATGCTATATTAGAGCACTGCTTTGCAGGTGCTTGGTGATCGATCTCAGAGGAATTCTACTTGGAGGAAAACCTAGAGAAGACCCCCTTTCTGGGGAAGATGCCTTCGGGCATGGTGGCAAGCCATGGAGAGTGAGGCCACATTACGGAGACCGAGACCCTGATAGGATGAGTCTGAGAGGCGGATCGCAAGGCCATTGGAAGATCCATGGTGCTTCGATTATGCTTGATCTGACAAATCATGAATAGTGAGTATCCATGGCTTTTGTGAAACCCGTGAGGGTTATCTCTGCGAAGGTTGCCATATGCGATTAGTTCAATCAGATCTGTGGGAGAGAGAGCACACAAAGAGGTAGAGCTTTCTTCTCCATCTATTATATAGTATGTTCAATTTTGGTCTTCTCTATTTGGTGATTTTCCGGAGGACCATTGGCGTATGTTGGAGATAGTCTGGTCTCCGTTAATGTGCACGGTCGTCTTTTGTGGTTGAGAGAGATATCTTGAGGATTTGTTTGAGGGCATGGAGTGTCGTTGGGTGTAATCCTGTTTATCTTCTTCATAGTAGATTCCTGAATGTGGTGGTTGCTGGTGAGAGGACGTAGCCCTGGTTGGGGTGAACCTCTGTAAAATCTTGTGTCCATCTTATCTGTGTTTTTTCTATGTGTCTTGTGCCGTATCGGACTGGTGCAGTATGGGTCGACCCAGCTCGTAACGCCGCTACTGGTAAGGAGAAGGTGGCGCAGCTCGCGCCACGCTCGTAAGCAATTTGTAGCTCGCACATCATTCGCTAGCAGCTCACAACTCACGCCACGCTCGCAAGCAGTTCGCAGTTCGCAGCTCGCACATTATCCGCTGGCAGCTCGCACTGCACTCGATAGTAGGCTCCCAGACCACTTTGTCCGCAGTCAGCTAGCATGCAAGAGGTCGCCTTTTTTTTATTAGGAATGGAAAGTCCCCAGTGGAATCACCCGTTTTTAGAGAATGGGATCATCCCTAATAAGAGGGCTTGCCCCAATTGCTCCCTTTACCCTTGTTGGGATAGTGACCCCTTGGCTACCCTAATGGCTCGCCGATCTAATAGGGTCTTGGAGATCGAGGAACAAGTCAGAAGATTCAGCACGTGATACAACGGGAACACAACTCCCCCACGTCGCTCGCAGCCAACTTGCACTGCGAGGGATATCGCCTCATACTTGTAGAAAACTTAGAAGGATACCCACGTCGTCTGCAGCCAGCTTGTCCACGAAGGAGATCGTCCTTTTTGTAGACAGATGTCCTATACAGTAAGATGACGTTAAGACGATAGGTGTCCGCACCTTCTTGGAACTATGTGGAGGCTTGTGAGCCAAGTTCGCAAATAAGTCTCGGCTAAGACCGCCTCCGACTAGAATCTTCCAAAGTATCCACTTGGAGCGAACAAGACCAGTGCACCCCCCCCTCTCTCGACTCTAGGCCGCCAACTGACCAGCAAGGTAACTAGTGCATTTGAAGACCCTCGTGCGAGCACAAAGGTGCACAGAAGGGACAAGTGGGTTGGCACATGTCAGCCTGCATGTGGTTGGAGAGAGGCTATAAAAGTACGGTCCAGGGTTCCTAAGTACATATTCGAATTCAAAAACCTCAAACTTCTTCTGATCCTTTGTCCTCCCCTTTGAAACCAATACTGACTTGAGCGTCGGAGGGTATGCGCTTTGAAAGGAGCCAGCTGTTCTAAACCCTGTGTTTTGCATATCTTGGGAAGAGTTTGCAAGATTTCCCCCCGATAGACAGTCCCAAACCCATATGAGAAAGGTTGAGGGTTAATAATAGATTAAAGTAAGTCGTAAACATGTAGCAGAGATTATGAAATGAATCCTAATTATTCGATAAGTGGACTGTATCTTTTTTTTCTAGTGACGGGACCGGGTCCGATTCACCGGGCCACATCACGGATCACACTGTGCTGGGTTGACTGAACCACCGTGCGAGTCACACCAACATCCGGTCCAATGATGGTAGCACGTGCCTTATGCTCGTGCGAGCCGAGGACGTTCCCATCATCCTTGCCAGCCCCAAACGTGTGGTGCAACTCCATAGCACCGCCCACGTATTAGAAAAAGCTCCGAAAGTTCAACGCGGTGTTTGGACTCCGTACGGTGACTAATCAATTTTAACGGTCGAAAACTTTTCCTCACTTAGCGCCTAATTTTGTGCTGGCCCTGATTGGATGCCTACCTTGCACCCTCTAACACGCCTTCTAAAAAGAACCCCACCTACTTGCCCTGTGACGTGTCAACCTTTGATTGGTTCGGAAGGGGGGGCGCAGAAATCCATCATACATGTCATGCGGTGATAGGGCTATATATACGCTTTTACATGCGGACCCCATACCTCCTTGGATATACATGGTGGGGCCGTAGGTTCGAGGTTTTATTGTCACGCACTGCATAGCGCTGGAAAAGTACGCACGCATACCGGAATTGGACAAGTGGCACACGTTCAGTCATAAAATGAGACGAGGGTATTGGAGCAAAACGACTGATCGTTAACGTCCTTTTGTCAAAAAAATTTCTCCAAAAAAGCTACCAAAATGAGACGAGGTGTGCCACTTGTTCCATTCTGATACGCGTGCGTTCATTTCCAGCGCTGCGCAGTGCGTGCTAAAAATTTCCCCGTTCATTAGTGGGTAGTGGAACGAGACCCGCCTATCCCTACATGACACGTCAGCGGTTGAAGCCTCCTGCAACTACCTATTCAACCGCGGTTGGAGCCAAGTATTGTTCCCGGATAAATACTTTGTGCGGGCCCGATGAAATAAGTATTTGTCAGATAATTTTGGAAATGCGGCCCCTACCTTCCAAACCAATCAAAGATTGCCCACATCAAGCTAGGGGTAGCGGGCAAGGATTGTTCCTTTCTAAAACCTATCAAGATCGAGTCCTTGGAAGGGGGACTCACTAGTCTTCTCCCCTACTAAAATGGGTAATTATGTACTATTAAAAGCTTAGGGACTATAAAAAGATTAGTTAGGACGACCAACTGAATTTTGTGGCCTTCATACGTTTGGTGAACTAGTACTATACTATTGGATTCGGGATCTATTGAGGTGGTGTATGTGGATCACCCTCATTGGCCCCGGTTCGAGCGTAGTGTTACTAATGAATAATCGAGTTTACTATGTGGGTTCGAAGGCCAATCTTTTTAATTAAGTGGTCCTCCTTGCGGTGCTGCACTTTAATCGATCGAGTACTAGATTATTCGGCCTATTAGAAGGCCGGGAAAGAAATTAAGTGATGGAAGCCTAAGATTAGGACATTCATAGGGGGGAGGCTAACAAATGGATAAACAAAGGACATTTCTATAAAAGGGGTGGAGCTTCGACCAACTATCGGCTCTCGGTGTGGACGAAATTTCTCTATCCTTGGTAAGGCATCTAGCTAATGGTCATCTGTCGAGCTATGATCAATTTTGTTTGCCGGCGCATATCGATCGTGGAGGTGCATGGTGTGGTCTTATGTAGTAACTCCAATGATCGATCATCGTCCTGTTATAAACAAACTGGTCGGGGCATGCCTAATCCGCTCCCCCACTGAGTGGTTTCTCAGAAGAAAAAATAAAAGAGATCACCATTCCCTGCTGACACCATGCTGACGAGAATCACTGGTCGAAAGTGATGGTCGGAAGTCTAGATCCAAACTTTCATAGTCGAATTTTAATTTCTAATTTATGTAACTCCTTATAAATTATAATTGCTATTAACCTAGTTGTCACGAGATAGAGAAGGCTAGGGTTTGAGAGAATACGAGGCAACTCTCATTAGGCACATAGCCAACATATATATAGACAATACAAGCGTATACCCGTGGGAAAGCCCCTGCGTGTAGCAGTGGGAAATGACAGAAACAATAAATACATTAACACCCCCCCTCAAACTCACGGTGGGTCAACCACTGAGAGTTTGCGAATGAGAAACAAAAAACGAGGAGATAGATGAGACTTCGTGAATAAGTCAGCAATCTGCTCCGTCGAAGAGACATAAGGCAGAGAGATGGTCCCAGCCTCGTACTGCTCTCTGGAGAAGTAACAATCTATCTCAATGTGCTTGGTACGCTCATGAAACACCGGATTGCTGACAATCTGAATGGCACTCTTGTTGTCACAATGAAGAGCGGTGGGTCCTGAGGTATCAACACCAAGATCTCAAAGAAGACGTCGGAGATGAACGATCTCCTTAGTAGTAGTGGCCATGGCACGAAACGCAGCCTCGGTACTGGAAAGAGAAACCACGGCCTGCTTCTTGCTCTTCCAGGAGAGAAGAGAATCACCAAGAAACAGACAATAACCAGTAGTCGAGCGACGAGTAGCCGGGTCCCCTGCCCAATCGGCATCAGAGTATGCACGAAGAGCCAAAGATGAGGATGACGAGAAGAAGAGCGACCGAGTGATAGTGCCACGAAGGTACCTAAGAGTCCGGAGAAGAGCAGCGTAGTGAACAGATTGAGGGGCATCCACAAACTGACTGAGAACACTGACTGCATGAGCAATATCCGATCTGGTGATGCAGAGATAAACTAGCTGACCAACTATCTCGCGGTACCTGGTAGGATCTGAGAGGGGCTCACCATCGGCGGAACGAAGTTTCACATGAAGCTCAAGAGGAGTGTCAACTGTCCGGCAATCAGAAAGTGCAGCCCGAGCAAGAATATCAGCGATGTACTTCTGTTGAGAAAGCAGAAGCCCTCTAGTACTCCTAGCAACCTCCAGGCCAAGAAAATAACGTAGAGGACCAAGATCCTTCATCTAAAATTGGCTCTGAAGATGCTCCTGAAGGGAGGCTATGGCACTGGTGTCATCACCTGTAATAATCATGTCATCGACATAGAGAAGAATGATTAATATTGCCCGGCCTTGGGGAGAAGTCCGCACAAACATAGAATGGTCTTGAACGCTCTCCACAAAGCCGATGTCAGTAACTGTGCGACGGAAACGCTCAAACCAGGCACGAGGAGCCTGTTTAAGGCCATAGATAGCTCGACGAAGGCGACATACATGCTGAGAAGGTATGTGGAGGCCTGGAGGAGACTGCATATAGACAACCTCGGAGAGATCACCGTGAAGAAAAGCATTCTTCACATCCATCTGGGACAGGGGCCAACCTCTAGCAGCAGCAAAGCGAGAAGAGTCCGAATGGTGGTCATCTGAGCTACTGGAGCAAACGTCTCATCATAATCAATCACATACTCCTGAGTGAAACCTCTAGCAACGAGACGGGCTTTGTATCGGTCAATAGAGCCATCTGGGCGATGCTTGATCTTGAAGACCCATTTACAGCTGATAGGCTCGACACCAGGAGACAGAGGCACAATCTCCCATGTTTGAGTCTGTGCAAAGGCCTGAAACTCCTCAGCTATAGCCTGCTGCCACACAGGGTACTGCAATGCCTCTTTGTAAGACCTGGGCTCTTTGTCTGTGTGAAGGGCGATAAGGTAGGTAACGAACTGAGGTGAGTAAGAAGTGACATCGGCAAAACCAAAACGATCAGGGGAGTAGCCAAAGTGGTCGGGAGGGCGACGCTCGCACTGGGGGTAGCAAGGAGGACTGTGAGGATCCATATCCGGTAGAGGTAGGCTGCCCAAAATGGATGGAGTACCAGAGGAGTCACTGACAGAGGAAGGCGGATCAGATGAATAAGAAACAGGTAGAGGAGACGAGGGATCCGAAGGAGAGGAAGGACTCAAGCGTGTAGAAGGGACGACTACATGAGTAGGAGGTAAAAACTCAAGAGCAGTGGCAGGAGGAGGAGCGGGAGAGATAGGAGGAGACATAGTGGAGGAGGTAGGAGAAACCTCAAGGAATGTGAGATCCTGAGACGCAGGAGAGTAGTAAGGAACATGTTCAACAAAAGTGACATGTCGAGAGATGCGAAGACGACGAGCCAGGGGGTCATAGCAACGATACCCCTTGTGCTCAGAACTGATTCCCAATAGTACACACTTAGTGGACCTAGCCGACAGTTTGTTACGCTCATGAGAAGGAAGGAGGACAAAACATGTGCACCCAAAAGTACGAAGCATGTTGTAATCAGGAGGGGAGCCAAAGAGACGCTCGTGAGGCGAAACACCCGTGAGGACAGAGGAAGGGATGATGTTAATGAGGTTGACGGAGGTCAAAATAGCCTCAGCCCAAAAGGTGCGAGGAACGCACGAGGAGATAAGCTGAGCACGAGCTGTCTCAAGAATATGACGATGCTTTCGCTCTGCAACACCATTCTGCTCATGAGTATGAGGACATGATTGTTGGAAGAGAGTCACATGGGACTGAAGAATAGAACGCATTGTAGAAGAGAGATATTCGCGGGCGCAATCAGACCTAAAAGTTTTAATACGAGCATGAAACTAAGTATGAACCATGGCGGTGAAGGTCTGATAGATGTTGGAAATATCAGAACACTGACGAAGAAGATACACCCATGTGAAACGTGAATAATCATCAATAAAACTAACATAATAAAGATAGCCATTCATAGAAGGAAAAGGTGCAGGACCTCAAATATCTGAGTGCACTAGATCAAACGGACTACATGACTGTGACAAACTGGTAGAAAAGGGGCTAGCAGAATGCTTAGCCAACTGACATCCATTGCAAAAAGAAAGACGAGAAAATGAGCCACGGCCTAAAGCACCTGATCGGAAAAGACTTTTAAGCCGAGGTTCAGACACATGACCTAGCCTCCGATGCCACAGGTCGGCATCAGAAGAGACAACACTATAGACAACAGGAGGTAGATGAAGATACTCCAGGTGATATAAGCCACCAACCCAACGAGCAGCACCAATCCTCTGTCCCGAGCGTGGGTCCTGCACAACACAAGAGGAGGAAGAAAAATTAACTGTCAGGCCAGAATCACAAAGGCTGCTAATAGAGATCAAGTTCATGCGAAGTTGAGGAGCATATAGAACAAAAGGTAAAGAGAGAAAGTTAGAAGAGATGGACCCAGTCTGCGAGATGGCTAGAAGAGAGCCATCCGCAGTGTGTATCGGAGGAATACGGTGGGCAGGAGAACAGTCAGTAAGAATAGAGTGGTTAGGAGTCATGTGGTGAGAGGCCCCAAAGTCCATAATCCAAGGTGCAGAGGTACCCGAGGTGGCAGAGAAGGCGGAGAGACCGGAGGAGCCTGAAGGACCGGGCGTAGGCTGCATAAGGAGCTGCTCAAGACGCATCTCGAGACGCTGAAGGCGATCCGTCGTAGTAGCTGTAGTAGAAGTGGGGGCAGGAACAGCAGTGATGGTACGGTACTAGCAGTAGCAGCAGTAGGGTGACTACGGTGAGGTGGAGCAGCACGATTTTCTGGGTGGAGAAGCCAACAGGTGTCAGTCGTGTGCCTTGTCTTGCCACAGTGGGTGCATCGCCGAGTATCAGGCAAACCGGCGAGACGAGAACCACCCTGAGAAGGAGGAATTCTCGGGGGGGGGGGGATTAGCAGCTAGAACCACCTCAAAGCTAGAGGGTACAGGGGCCCGACGGGCAGCCACAGTGCGAAGACACGTCTCCTCGGCAAGAAGCTCGATGACGACAGCATCGAGACGAGGAAGCGGATCTCGATGAATCAGCTGACCCGCAAGAGGAGAGAACTCAGGGCGAAGAGCCATCAGAAATTGATAAAGCTGTCTCTGTTCCCGAAAGAGCTGCAACTCACGCCAGGAGGCACTGACTCTGGACACTTCCAACAGAGGGGGCTCCAAAGCCTGAAGTTCACGCCAATAGCCACGCATAAGGATATGAAACTGCTGAATAGTCTGCTCCCCTTGCTGAGCAGACTGGGCCTGAGAGAGGAGCTGATACTCACGAGCCCCGCTTTGCTCCACAAAGCGCTCAGTAAGGTGGACCCAGAGTTCTGCAGCAGTAGAGAAGGTGACAAGATCTGCACGAAGAGAGCGATCGACCGAGGCAACTAAAAAAGCGTGAACTCGTCGATCACGATCTCTCCAAAATTCAGAAGCCACGGAGTCAGAGGTTGTTGTAGGAGCAGGAGTAGATCCGTCAAAGTGCCCGTATAAGGCACGACCATCCAGAACGCTTCGGACTGTAGCCGACCACGCAGTCCAGTCCGCGACGGTCACAAGGGGGAAGTCCGTAGAAATTGGAAGAAAATCCCTTATTTGTTCGATTGGTGTCGCCGAGAACGGAACAGATGACACTCCGTACGGAGCAGAGGACGTCACTGTGGGCGGATCAGAAAATGCCATCAGGGATAGACCTCCGGTGCAGGATAGGATTCTGAAACGGGATAAAGCACAACAGCAGTACGGGATAGGTCTGCGTGCGGGATAGGTTCGATACGGGATAGACTGTTGTGCGGGATAGGTCACAGCGGTACAGGATGATCGGTACGGGATAGACTGCTGTGCGGGATAGGTCACAGCGGTGCGGGATGATTGGTGCGGGATGAGCGGTGCGGTGCGGGATGAGCGGTGCGGTATAGGCTGGATGAGCTGCGGGATCCGATGCGGGAAAGAGAGAGAGAGAGCTGCGAGCATGCGGGATCCGGTGCGGGGGATCCGATGCGGCGGGATCCGGCGCGGGGGTTTGCTGCGGGCCGGGGGTACGTCGGGCTCCGGTACGGACGACGCGGGAGAGAGAGAGTTGCGGGCACGGGATAGGTTGGTCTCCGGTACGGACGCCGCGGGATCAAAGCGGCTCTGATACCATATATGTCACGAGATAGAGAATGCTAGGGTTTGAGAGAATACCAGGCAACTCTCATTAGGCACATAGCCAACATATATATAGACAATACAAGCGTATACCCGTGGGAAAGCCCTGCGTGTAGCAGTGGAAAAGGACAGAAATAATAAATACATTAACACTAGTTAATTTGCATCCCCTCAAGAGGAGGTTGCTTGTTCAAACCCTCCATCCCTCTTTTAAGAGGCACCCATTTTGAAACGGCACCGCCCCCACGCCGAGCTTTTCAAGTCAGATTACAAAGTCTTTCAACAAATCTTTCCCACCCGGATCTTATGGTCAATATATAATACCAGCTTTGCATGTTCCATCCCTCACCCAAATAAGAGAGAGAGAGAGTATCATGTTTAGAATATAAGGGTTTATAGAGGAGAGAGAGTGAGAGTATCATGTTTAGAATATAAGGGTTTCAACTTCCAATCATTAGCGAACAGCGATATCCTTCTCCCAACCCACATTTCCCTCTATTTATCTATGAGAGAGAGAGAGAATTAAGAAATGTGGCTTTGGAGAGAGAGAGAGAGAGAGAGAGAGAGAGAATTAAGAAATGTGGGTTTGGGTCGGGCCAAGGGCTCTGGTGTCATGGATGACTACCCACGCATTGAAGGCGGGGTATATTTTTGTAAGATTTCCAAGATAAACAATGGTGATGTATTGGCCGTTGGATCGGAGGTTCTCGAGTCTGTCCACGTGCCGTGGGTGGGCAAGATACACTTGGTGATCCTCTCGATTTTCGCTCCACATGGCTTGATTTTTAATTAGGAGTATCTTGGGGGGTGCACCTGCCAGTTTTCTATTGGCCCAGTTCGTTGATCATTTACCCTTTTGGCGTCTAATCCGACTCCCACCTTTCAATCTGCTGCCAAAATATAAAAATGCAATGGAGAGCCAATCATGGGCGTACACATTGCACGATCGATACCATACTAGATTTGTCTCCTAAGCTCCAGCATATTTATATTTCCCAAACTCTCTAGCTGGCGACTTCAGTTTGACCGTGGAGGCTCCGGAAGTGCTATTGTTAGGAAGTGTTACTTTCGTTGCGCCTCTTTGCGCGCTGTAGTCTCGACAGAGAACATGTTTCTTTATTTTGGCATGAGGTATCGCAGGCCTTCATTGTTTACCGCTATAGGTGTCGTTTTTTTCTAGACGGTGGCAATGATATTAGATTTTTGCTGGAAATGAGGAAGGGTTCGGCCTGGGCCCCCCTAACTGTTTATTAATGAAGAGGAGAAGGTTACACTTCAAGGGTTACTGTTACAGAGGTTCAAAAGAAAACTTCTGGCACCCGTCGAAGCACAGGACGCCCAAAGATGGATCAACGACGTCGTCATGAAGATGAGCTGGATCGTTGGATCTGGGGATGGCAACGGTGCGGTTTAAAATCGTGAACCGCGGAAAACCGCACCGTATGGTGCGGTTTTGGTTTGCCAAAATATAAAACCGTCGCGGTGCGGTGCGGTGCGGTTTCGGTTTACGGTTTCGGTGTTGCGGTGCGGTTTCGGTTTTGCCCAAAACCGCAAAAAAACCACACCGTTTAGACCATTATAATATTAAACCGCGGTGCACCGCACCGCATAGTGTAATTTCGGTTTTACATATGATACACCGTCGCGGTGCGGTGCGGTTTTGATATTGTAGTTCGGTGTTGCGGTGCGATTTCGGTTTTGTCCAAAACCGCACCGAAACCGCACCGTTGCCATCCCTAGTTGGATCGAGGAATTAATTACCACTCAATAGTCTGTTGATCTCAGACCTGTTTCGACTGGCATGGGCTCCTGGCGCTTCTGCCCAATCCTAATGTGACACTCGAGGCGGGTCTATGTTTAGGCAAGTGCCCTTCCGGAGAGTAATCCTGCCACAGTGATTTCACTTTTGTGAATTTACAATTCGGCTGGGAGGGATTTCATTGTAGCTGCAGTGAAATTATTGTAGCAACCAAATCGATAATATGATGCCCGAATTGATCGATACTCCCGACGAAAGGACCCGTTTTTTTTTTGAAGGGTTGAAAATGCCAACAATTTGGTTGGGGGACCTGTTGTAAAACATGTCTTTTCATATGCTTGGACCTAAATCTCAAAACCATCTCTCAAAAAGGGATTTTCACTAAATTTTAAATTGGTTTCATACCATGATGTACTGACCACATAACTAGGCCCAACATAACTAGCTGACCTAGTCCAATTCCAAAATCAGTACTGTGACTGGAACATCGTTCACTCATAACGAATCAAACATGGTGCGTCGTGCATGGTTTTGGATCGAGTACCACCAGGTCCCCCACGTAACGTACGTCCAATTCCCACAAGCAATTCTCATGGTGGGAATCACCGTTCGATCTCGATCTGACCGTCACAAAGCCACACGTCCGACCAGACTGATGCTGCCCGAGGACCAAATTGGCTCGAAAAGCACCGGTGGGCTGCACCTTTCAAACCCTTTACAGTACGTGGCGGTGCTGTAGGCGGTGGTGGTGCTACTGGTGGTGGTACGTCCTTTGTGTCAGTTTGCTGGCCGTCGCCGTGGTCATCGCCCATCCAGTCATCCCTCCAGGACTACTGTTCGTTGGACCCACCTACCGTGCGCACGATGTGACCCTGATTTTGATCTTAACCGCCTCCCCGCCGTTGAAGTACGAGCACTAAGGCCGTGCATTTAAAGGGTGGTGGCAAAGGACTCGTAGCCCGCCGATGGACCACAAAGGATCGAAAGCAAGCAAGAGAGTGGACTCCTAGCACGTCCTTGTTGCTCGAAAGCTAGGGCTTGGTTGCATCTTGTTGTTGATGATGCAGCCCCCTACCTAATTGTTTGGAGTTGGCTCAGTTTTCGGTGGGCACGGAGCAGGCCGATCGGAGGATTGGCTACCGGCCAAATTCGTCTGGGCGCTCGGATTTTCGTCTGGACGAAATGTGACGAGATACCGGCCCGTAGAACAGTTCTGGGACTCGCTCGAGCCAAACGATCGTCGAGCAGATTATTCACAGAGCAGTTGTACTCCGAGTCTCCCAGGCGAGCTCAATTTCACTCGGGCGAGTTCGTACAGATTTCAAATGACAAACAATTAAGGATTTCGCCCGGGCGGGATCTGTACGGGAATTAAGTAGGGGATTTTGGACAGATTTCCCTATTATATTTAAAGGTTTTTGTCGGTGGCTTGCAGAGATCTTGTTTTGGGGCTTCTCAATTGTGTTGGAGAGATGAAGGGAGTTCATGGAACAAGATAGGAAGATTGTTTCCATGAGATTGGATGCACGGAAGAAGAAAGCAAGGGTGTGTAAATAAATCCCCCTATTTTTATTGCTTGTTTCTTTCTTTATTTTGTCATTGTTTGGTTTGTCTTATCTCTTGGGATCGTTTTGAGATTTGAAACCCTACAACGCTTCCGGGTGACGGAACAACCTTGTTTGGGTTATTCCACGTCAACAATCGGTATCAGAGCATCGGGCCCAAGGTTGATCAGATTTGTCAGAATAGCTGAAGAGAAGACTACTAGAGGAGCGTAAGTGAAGATCGATTTGAAGTTTTTTGACTAAAAGATAAAGTTTATCACTGTAGCAAAGAAAGATCATGAGAAACATCTTAATCCAGAAAGATCTTCTCATGTGCATGAAGGTTAGAGATCATGCACTTAAGAACATGACGGATGGTGCGTGGATGAAGGCAGATTAAAAGGCAATGTGTTCAATTGAACTACATTACCCGATGAAGTCAGGTACAACGTCATGGAGAAAATGTTTGCTTTGGCAACGTGGAACAAATTGCATGCGCTCTACATGACATAGAAAAGTCATTATCTAACATGTTGTTCTTCAAGGATGAACTATATGATCTGTGCATGGATGAAAGCAAAGATCAGATGGAACGCCTAAATAAATTCAATCGATGCATATTAGACTTACAACGAGTGGAGGTAAATATAAGAAAGATGACAATATGTTGTTACTATTACGTTATCTTTCTCTTTCCTTTAAATACTTTGAGACCACTCTGATGTACGGCAATAAGACTCAAGTTTGAGAAAATTATCCAAGCAATGCATCATCTTCCATGCCAATTGAGATGTGTAAGAATATAGGAGAAGATGCAAAAGATGAGGGATTCATGGTGAAGAATTCTGATGAGCACTGAGGCCGATCAAAGGATAAGAATAACAGAGGTCCTAGCCTGGAAAAGAGTAGATCTAAATTCTGGTCAAAGAGGAATGCCGAATACTTTCATTGTGGGAAGAAAGGACACTACAGTAAAAACTGTAAGTTGAACGCAAAGATGAAAGAGGCGAAGAAGACCGATTACTCCGACATGTCGGGTGTCATTTAATTTGCAAGGCGGCGATGGAGAGTTGTTTTCGGTATCCTCGGGTAATCTCATATCTTCTTAGTTGGTTCTTGACTCTGGTTGTACTTTTCTATATGTATGCAAAGATGGAATGGTTTGACACATGCGAGAAGAAGAATTGCAATGAAGTTGTGATGGGAAATAACTTTTCTTACATGGTGGTAGGTATCGGCATAGTAAAGTTGAAGATAAGTGTCAGTACTATTCGCCTTCTCAGGAACATGAGTCACATTCCAGCTCTATCTCGAGAAGAACCTTTTAACTCTAGGTACCATTGATGAAACGGGTATGCATATTCATCAAGTGATAGAAAGATAAATATCACTTTAGAATCGCTGGTGGTCATGAGAGGAAAGAAGCAAGCAAACTATTAATTTGTACATGCTTTCAGAGACCACTTTTTCTGGTAGACTTGCAGTCTCCACATATGCACACTTAGAGGAAGACCCGACATGGCTCTGGCATCTGAGGCTATAAGCTAGGCCTTATGAGCAAGAGGGCGCTATAAGAGCTATACAAAAGTAATCGAAAGTTGTTGAAGGGAATAGGTAAATGCAGATTGGAATTTTGTAGGTCGTGCGTCATAGGAAAGCAGACCAAGTTCTCGTTCAAGTTTCCATCGACGAAAAACAGGGCAAAAGGTGTTCTTAACTACATTCATTCTGATGTTTGGGGGCCAACACCAACACGTTCTCACGGTGGAGCCCAGTATTGTCACATTTATGGATTATTGCTTACAAAAAATTTGGGTCTATTTCAGGGGCGAGAAGTCCAAGGTATTTGAGAAGTTCAAAATCTAAAGGATGAAAGTAGATATTCTTATAAGACCGGAGAAAGATAAAGTTGATTGCTTAATGATCACAATTATGTGTTACTAATTATTAGCAAAGAAGAAGAACATGTTATGATTTTCTCTATACATTGGTCATCCATTAGGAACGGTTGACCGCCGGATCATGATTGAGTAGTGTCGGTTAGACCCATTAGGTTGCGATTTCAAGTCAAGTGTGTCAGAGATATTTGATTATATTGGTTCATACATTTTCTAATGTGTATGAGTCCCATACATAATAGAAGATGTATAACCCGATAAATACAAATATATCGCAGACAATGTACATGACCGGGCCTAAGTCAGATCTCCCAGTCCATATTGGATCATGCAGCGTACCTATCTTTAAGTGTGCCCCGACCACCGAGCCACAATTGTAGCTAATAATTGGTTTTCAGGATATATCCATAAGTCATTCTTTTTTTTTTTTGACATCGGCGGGTGTCCCGAAATCTTTCGGGCAATGGCCCACTTCAGGCTCGGACTAATCCCTCCGGGAGTGAAGCCCGACCCACTCGGCAATTCCCACTTCACTCCTGGGTAAATCGAGGGGAGGAAGAGTTGAACCCACAACCTCATCACCAAAGCATCAGTTGCTTTGCCAACACTCCAATCCCCTGGTGGGTCATAAGTCATTCTTTTATTCGTAACAAATGTGGTTCTATAAATTAATTAATCCGGTTGTCAGTCCCCTCTCCGTTCTACCTGGCTCTTCTAATCTAGATCTCATAGGCACCACATTTGAGATCCGGCACGAGACCTAGGGTTCGGAGCAGAAGGAGACAGTGCGCCATGTTGATTCCTTGATTGTTCTTTCGTGGCGACATGGTACATGCGTTGCACCCCTTTCTTCTTCATCAATCTACCATGAGACCCTGGGTTTTAGGGTTTGGATTCTTGAAACCAACCGAATCGCCATGGGCGAGATATGATACACGAGCCGCTAGTGTTTGTAGAGTTTTCTGTGTTTTACGACGGGTCGGATGAGTCCACATGATGCCATAAACAAATTGGGATCTTTTGGGGGGGGGGGGGGGGGGGGGGGGGGTGCGGCGGGCCCAGCTACCGGGGCGGCCGGTGGGGGAGAGAGGGCGGTTAGCACATGGGTGATGCAGCAGCATTACACGACATCCGGGACAAGTCCCGGCCCACAACATGGACCGACGCCATTAACCTAGTCTGGTTCAAGCCTTGGGATCCACCCTGACGAATCGGGAAGAGGAGACCAGACCGAGATTGGGGTGCAGCAGGTCAGGTGCGAACCGGGGGAGGCCTACGTTTCAGTTCGGCCATCAACGGTAAACCGCCAACAGAATCAACGAAGCAATTAATTAACTAATTAACCCCCCCCCATGCCGGCCCTTACATGGAATCAAGACCCATAATTGCCGGTTAATCAGCTCCGGGGATCCCCGGCCACCACCTCCCCCATGTGTCCCTCGTGCTCCGGGGACCCGCGCTGTCTCAGGTGGTTCGGCCGCCGTCGCCGTCGGGCCGGACCAGCACGTGGCCGCACATGTGCGACCCCCGCTACCGTCCGCGCGGCCCGAGGAAGATCTTCACAAGAGATTTGGTTGAAGGATGGGGACATGTCCATCGTGAGTTGTTAATTACCTGTATCTCAGGCTTAGTCGCCGCTGATCGATTTGGTTAATGGGCTACTCATCATCTAATCATGGGGTGGATCGACCATTTTTTTTTTTTTTTTTCCATACATCATTTGATCTTATGGGAATAATATATTGATGCATGGGGTGTTGGAGATCATGTGGAGCTCTCACTGCCGTTGGTCTCTCCCTCAGCAAGTCCACACCTTAGAGAGAGAGAGAGGTAGAGAGAGAGATGGTCCCTCTTCTCGGGCTTTGTAGGCCTCCCCCCATGTTACTAGTGGGGGCTTGGCAGTTGGTAGTTTTTTCCGGTGAGGTGGGTTGGATGGTGGGGATCCCTCATTTAATTTGGTCATGCACATGATCATGAGGAGGGAGGGCACGTTTGCCAATACATCACTACTACCATCTCTCTCTCTCTCTCTCTCTCTCTCTCTCTCTCTTCTCTTCTCACACACACATGGGTCTGCCTTGTTGGTACATGAACACTTAGAAGGTGGGGAGGGGGAGTTAATGGGTTAGAGAGAGTATAACAGGTTCTTGGTTTCGTGGGGATGAATGCATAAGGGGGGCATTATCGATCCCATGATTGGAACCTGTGTCATGATCGGCAAAGAATTAATACAATGTTGGATCGGACCATCTCGGTCGATGGGGAGTTAGGTTTGCTCGTCTCAACGTGGGGCGGCTCCCATGGCAGTTGAGGTAGTTTCACATGGAAGGCAGGGCACACCTATGACCCATAATGGGTGGTGGTGGTTGGACGATTAATCCCGTCTCGGTAAAATAGAGGACGGAAACCGCCTTTGTTACAATTCTCATGTCCCCTCAAAACCGATAATAAGAAAGAGGGGGCAACAATATATAAAGATGTGAAACTCCCACCCCTTTACCGATGTGGGACTATTCTCAACACCCGTTCGCACGCAGAGCGTCTCTCGATCAGAGGAAGAAAGATGGTGCGACGGGACCACATAGAGGCGAGACGAGGTGGGACCTAGCTCTAATATCATGTTACAATTCTCATGTCCCCTCAAAACCGGTGATGAGAGGGAGGAGGGGGCAACAATATATAAAGATGTAGAACTCCCATCCTTTTATCGATGTGAGACTATTCTCAATAATCTTTATATGGTATCAGAGTCTAACTGTATCACTCACCTGTCAGGATGTGATCCCCACGCATTTATCATCCACGTGACATGGGCCACAAAAAGATTGGCTTACACGTAAAGGGGAGTGTTGGAGGATTAGTTTCACCTCGATAAAGTAGAGGACGAAAACGATTGTTATATGTATGATGAGATCTCATCTCAATATCTAGGTTTTGTGATAGAAGAGATCTCACGGTGGTTATGACCACTTTTTGATGGTGGGCCACATTAATGGATTTGTGGGCCCTTTTGTTGGGGATGAAAATAATAAAAATTCAACACTCTCAAAGTCCATGTAGATGTTGGACAAATTAAGTACCCACTAACCCTAATCTCATCTGTTTTGGGGTGTGCTTTGGGTGGGAAACACACATTCCAAGCGAGAGTTTTACACGCTACTTCTGAGCCTCAAGTGGGCTAGCTGTCACCTTTCTACCCATTTTAGGGTTTAATTTTTTCTACATTACCGACAATGGGATTCGACTTTTCGACCCTTTGAATCTAGCTATAAAGCCATGGAACCTTAGTAGTGAAAGAACACGTAGACCCCTCTCCCACACAAATTAAGGAGCACTCCTCTGAAATCCAAAGGGTACTGATCTAGGGTTCAATGCACTTGGCCCTTCCTTTCCAATCCTACCACCAAATGTGGTCATGCCTATCATAGGATCGAATGCATGCACGAGGATCGCATGTTTTCCATATGTTATTCTTAGTTAGGAGTCAATATCATGTTTGGCCATGGCTAGGAGAAATGCCAAGATTCTCATTAAGTCAGCCCCAAGTAGATGGTGTTGAAGATGTGGCTCCAAACAAGTCATATACAACTCTAAATTAAGTTTGTGAGTGAAGAAATGACGAAAAACGGAGCACAAGATCAAGGAGTTTGCTAGGAAAGTCATGCACATGACCTCCTCAGGCCAGGTCGTGTGCATGACTGGCATCAATATAAAAGTTGGACGAGAAAACTAAGACTGGGTCATGTACATGACTTAGTATGGCAGTACGCCGGTGAGGTGATTCGACCAGCCTGCATTTTCTCGTGGGATTCTTTCTACAAGTTGGATAAGAATATATACCTATAAATAGGAGGCCTAAAACGAACCTGTGTGAACAAGAGAGGGTTTAGAGGTTAACCATCATCAAGGGAGAGGGGGAGGAATCCCAGGAGGCTTGTGGGCTTCGGAAATGGTTTCTTGTTTTTCGGAGTGAGAGGGTTGCAAAATCTATACCCTTGTGGGAGGGATTCTCTTTGTTGCGGTGTGAGGGACTGGATAGAGATAAACAAACGTGTATTTGAGTTTTCCCCATACTGCTAGTGAATCCATTGATCGTTACTGTGGGACATTGTGTGTGTGATTTCTTTGTGCTTTGTTTATTTGTTCATTTTCTTGATGGTGGTGAGCTAGCCATCATCTTCTTCGTGGAGGTTCTTCACTCGTCGTGTTCTCTTGCTCCTTCTGCTGATTGAGGATCTCTGATTATCATAAACTAGTATTAGAGCATCGATCTTGTTGGTGATTCAGAGGTGCTAGTTCGATGACAAAGAATTCGGAGATGGTGACTCTATTATCAAACCTACGGTTTGAAATTAAGAAGTTTGATGGCCAAATGGCAAATACAAGTCAGGCCGCATCAGGACGATACCGCGAGTCTCTTTGAGTCCAACTAGCTCCCATACCTCAGTCAGTTACTACATAATTTTATAAATTAATAATGTGCCCCACTTACCCACTTACTGATTCACTCCTTCCAAACATTGCTCCTGTCGTCTAGCAACCTGGACCCCGAGAACACAGTCTAGTCCAACTCAATTCCACAACCATGTATATTCCGAACACACTACCAATTAAGATGAAATTAACCAAAACATATATTAGCACATAACGACAACAACAACAACAACAATAATAAAAGGTTTTGCTTAGGAAAAATGAACTCAGGAATTAATATCGGTTATTACACGAGGCGTGCTAATTTTTTCCCCCGTTTGCAGGGCCTATTTTTTTTTCCCCTACAAGTGCGTGATTTTTTTTTTTTGGAGAGGTGGTCGCGCACTGATTTTGAAACATAGGGTGTTAGGGGATATGAGTTGCAACGGACTATTGACTTTTAACAGATTAAAATCATCGCTACAATCTGACAAGTATAATTAATTAATCTGTCACTCTTGATTGTCACAAATAGTCTATTGTCTTGTGGTGATTGCACCATGATGATATGAGATTGCGGGAGAGAGATCATAAATATCAACAAATCGCCTGAATATGAAATTTAATATTCAATCAAAAGACTATTCAGCCCGATTACACTTGGCCTCTTTTTAGCTTGAGAGCGGTGACAGATTAGAATAGGAAACAGAGGAAAGGGCTTCAAGATAGTTTTGGGGTTTGGGTAATCCGATCAAGATCGAACGGTTGTGGGGTTTTAAATTCGTGCATTCTCCTAACGATTATGCGACGTAAGAAGAATGTCTTCATAAAAAATTGAGAATTTGCGACGTCGTAAACAACATTGCCAAAAAACAAGAAATTTCGCAACTCACAGCTACATCGCCAATTGCAATTAACTAACAATGCACTTAGTCCCGTCGCAAATATTTTTAATTTTTTGCGACATAATTTATTTCGTCGCTAAAAGTAAATAATTCAGTGACATCTTATTACGTCACCAAATAGTCATTTATTGTCACCAAAAACTTTCCCCTTATAGGCACACTTTTTTTTTCTTTTTTCGGGATGATTTTGCGACGCACGTAGAACGTCGCCAGAAAAATTTAAGAATTTGTGATGTCATAAACAGTGTTGCCAAAAACAAGAAATTTCACAACGTACAACTACGTCGCCAATTGCAACTAGCAGCGCAATTAGTCTCGTCGCCAAAATTTTTAATTTTTCTCGATAAAATTTATTTCGTCGCTAAAAGTAAATAATTTAGCGACATCTTATTGATTCGCCAAATTATCATTTATTGTCACCAAAAAATTTTCCCTTCTAGACGCGAACTGATCAACTATGATAGCAAACCTTTAGCGACAGGATTTTGCGACGAATAGGATATTGGGTCGCGAAAAGGCAACTTTCGGCGATGAAAAAGGGTCTGCGTCGCAGAGAAATGTTGCTAAAGGTGTAATTTCTTATAGATGCGTTGATTTAATGCGGATTGCACAAAGCTCTGAAAGGCGTCAAATTAGACTCGATGTCGGACGATAATTGGATTGAGTTTGATTTTAAGGCGGCGAGTGTGATTCCGATGTGTCTCGCGAAGGTCATGTTGGCAAACGTCTCTAAGGAGGTCTCCGTGTTAAAGCTGACAAACCGGTTGTACCTAAATAAAAAGATCTTTGCCTTGAGATGGCAGAATGTACAATGATCGTGGAGCATATCTCGGTATTCAATCAACTGACGGAAGAACTCCTTAATGTCGGTTAAGACATGAAGGAGACGGATAAGGCGCTACTTCTTCTGGGCTCTTTACCCTAGTACTATAAGGATATGAAGGTCACGATGCTTTACGAGAAGGAATCTATCAAGTTGGAGGATGTCACGAGTACACTTCTTGCAAACAAACTTCAATTGAAGGGGACAAGTAAGGTGGGTGGTGATAATCAATCCAAGTCGCTAACGGTGGTGATGGGGGCGAAGTAGAAGAAGAAGCAAGACACTTGTTGGAAGTACGGTAGATCCAAGCACTTCAAATCAGAGTGCAAGCTAGTGGAAACGTAAATTAAGATCGGATTGCATATGGTCATCCAAAGGCAAGGATGACAGATCCATTGGTTATGCCTCATCAAGAGAATCTGATGAAGGGGATGTTCTAATAGCTAGCTACCATTGATTCTATATCAGATCATGACTAGATAATCATTAACGGAGTCATACATCATATTTATTCGCATAGGGTATGGTTCAATGACTATGCAGAGTACGATGATGGTAAGTTGATGGCTGGCGATGACTCCAAGGTGTCGATAAGGGGAGTTGGGGATATTCGATTTGAGATTTTTGATGGGCGAGTACAGACACTCAAGGATATCCATCATGTTTCAAGGTGGAGAAAAAATTTAGTCTCTTTCCATGTTAGATTCTCTCTAATACACCTTCATCGATCATGGTGGAGTTGTGGAAGTTTAGGACGGAGCTTCCATGATCATGAAGGAGGCCTTGGGTTGAGGCATATACAAATTAGCTTGGAGGGCAACGACACATACACGATATTCGAGGAAGAACACACTCGGGGGTGAAGATGATCAAGAGATGAGTTCTAGTGGCAAAGTCGAAAGACTTGGGCAATCATCAAACTCGGTGATTAGACTCCCGGTTTTGGGACAATAGCGGTGACAATAATCAGGTGATGGATTCACTGTACAAAGAAATGAAATTCGTGTTTAAGGAGGTGCTCATTTCTTGTTTTGAAGTCAAAATGGAGATTATTGAAGATGTGACTCCAAACAAGCAACATACAACTCGATCTAAGATTTGTGCGCGAAGAAATAATGAAAGACAAAGCATAGGAGTAAGGAGTCTGTCAAAAAAGTCGTGCGTATGACTGGCATCGGCATAAAAGTCGGCGAGAAAACTAAAGCTGGGTCATGTGCACGACCTCCCCAGGTCGTGCGTATAACTCAGTATGGCAATATGCCGGTGAGGTGGTTCGGCATGCACTTTCTCGTGGGATTCCTTCTGTAGGTTGGATACGAATGTGTGCCTATAAATAGGAGGGTCTAGGACAAACCTATGTGAACAAGAGAGGGTTTAGAGAGTAGACATCATAAAGGAAGAAGGAGAGGAATCCAAGGAGGCTTGTGAGCTTCAAAAAGGGTTTCTTCTTGTTCTTCAGTGTGAGATAGTTACGGGATCTATTCTCTTATGGGGATGTTTCTCTTTGTGGGGGGTGTGAGGGATTGGAGAGAGTCAAGGATACTTGTACTCAGGTTATCCCCATACTAGTGAATCTATTGATCGTTATTGCCGGACATCGTGTGTGTGATTTCTTTATGCTTTAGATGAGCCTATTGGGTGTGTGTTTTAAAACCACACAAACACCAATGGGTTTAGTCCCATATCGGTAAGGGGAGAAATCCCCTACCAACTTAAATAGGATTGCCCACTTCCCCCCCACTAGTCATCACACTAGAGGAGGGGCTCCACTAGCTCACACACGCGCGCGCGTGCGTGCCGTGCCGAGCCGAGCTTGGGCTTGGGCATGGGCCGCGCGTGTGTGTGCGCCCGCGGACCTGGACACGATAGCACCTCCGAAATGGGCTGGTCCGCACCTGCCCTATTTTTGTTTTTTGCTTTTAAGTCCTCCACTATTTATTATTTTCTATTTGGGACACTAGCCGTTACGCGAGAAGCGCTGCATGCTAGCCATTACGGACAGGCTCTCTGCGAGCTGTAACGTGCGAGGTTAATGGGCTTAATTGCAGCCCATTAACCGCTCCCCTCTTTCAGCCCTCTATTAACTGCCCGAGGCCTATATAAGGCCTAGTGCAGCCATAGAGAAGGTACAGTCTGAATATCGGAATTATTCTCAAAACTCTGTCTCTCCCTCTCCCATTCTCTCGTGCTGTGGTGCTGCTCCTTTGCTCCGAAGAGACTCCCTCTCTCGGACCAAAGCTCTGCTGCAGTGCTGCCTCCCTGCTTTGGGAAGTTCTTCATCGAGTCGCTGGGTTCCTGAAAGTACATCGAGGTTCGCAAAGCCTTCTTGGAGTCGTGCCGACGGGAAGGAGGTCGCCTGACCGGGGTCGTCGTATCTCCGAAAACCATTGCCACGAGACCCGCACGAGGGGGGCAATAAGTTTCTTGGGACAGTGCCTAGCACGCTTCGACCACAGGCCATAGTTTCTAACTCTACTCTTGTCCTATCATTCTAAATTAATCAATTTGCATCTAATAGAGAAACCTAAATAATCATTTTTAAAGTGAATTGCACAATAGAGTTTCTAACTCTACTCTTGTCCTATCATTCTAAATTAATCAATTTGCATCTAATAGAGAAACCTAAATAATTAGAGATAGATTATTTCTCTCTTTTAGAAAAGTTCGGCAAGGTGAATGATGGTTCCATAGAACCCGCTCTGCCTTGGCAAACAATTTCTAAAAGAAATTTGTGATATGCCTTTGCTTGCAAATATTATAATTGCTAAAATTGTTTATTATTAAGAATTTGATTCCTAAGTTTGCTATTTTAGAACGATTAGATTTACAACCGAGCCATCGTCTTCTCCATATATAGAGATTCTTCGCTCGTCGTGTTCTGTCGCTCCTTCCACTGCGCGAGGGCCACGGATCACAATAGTGCTATGAATGGAAAAGAAGGATTCATAAAGCTGACCCCAAGTAGATGGGACATGGCTTGATGGTTATGGTTATGGTATATATGATTGGGAGAAACGTACACTGATGGTCTCCACTGCTCGGAGTGCCATTCCTTTGCCCCTTTCAGGGAGTGTCCGCTATAGTAGCCGCCTGTGCGTTTCATGTGTGAAAAGCCACCTCCTTCGGTGCTGGAGCTACCCGTTGCGCTCGCCGATTAAGCTCGGCTCGAATGTTATTATGGTTGATTAAATCGTCATTAGGGTTAGACGGTTTGAAAGTCCTTTGCATGGAGACATGAGGAGTTGCGTACTCCAACTAGGCTACTACTACTACTACCACGAAGAGGCGGCCACTTTTTAGGAGTCTTTGGACGGTCCTGAGTGGTGGGGACGGAATTTCACGAGAGGCCAGGGGGAATCTAAGGACGGTGATGTGCATCCAACGGTCCACATTGGGAGGTAACGCTTCACCATTCTGTTAAGACGGTGAACAAAATCGCTTTCGGGTCGAGTGGAGCCCATCTAATACGTCGAAAGGGAAGAGCCGGTAATGGGGTGGGCGTAACGGATATTACCGGCTACCGGGGTCCCCCTCCCGTGGTTTGTGGGGGTGCCGGTCGGGGGGAAAAGGCGTTGAGGGGTCCACTCCGCACCCTATAACTGGCTTGGGCGGTGCAAGTTTCCTCTTTTTCTTTTTCGTTTTTTGTAATGTTGGACTAATAAAAAATATGTGATGCTAAATCCTTGTATTTTGTGATACATATCATTTATTTAAGGTTTTTTTTTTTTTTGACAACGGAATGACCCACAATTCGCATTAGATGTACTTAATTCGTACAGATAGACCCGCCAGTCCTATCTGGGGTCCACGAAGACAATGGTGGGACCCGTCAGTCCTGCCTGGGATCCACTTAGATGATGGTGGGACCCGCCAGCCTTGCCTGGGGTCCACGAAGACGACTGTTGGACCTGTCAGTCTTGTTTGGGGCCCATGGAGACTGTCTAGGGCCTGATAAATCCCTGTCCGGATATTTACCAAAGCCTCGGATATTTTCAAAGCCCTATAAATAGCAGACTAAACCGGTAATCTAGATCGGATTCTCATTCGGTATTCCAAATTCTATTCCAGAGATCTTCCTTTAGTTATAAAGAGTGGCAAAGCTCTGGCTGAAGACTGATCTCCTCTTCTAATTCACTATCTTCTTTTCTATGATTGTCTATACAAGTGATGCTCGGTCTGTCGAGGTCACGCTACATTTCAGAGATAGTGGATTCAAAGGTTGCATCTTACCATTTTGAGACATATGCCTCGACCGAGCTTAATTCGTCATCACATCTTGTGTCAACTCTTTCTCTTTCCTCTATTTCTCTATCTACTCAGCAGTATCAGTATGATAGCTTAGTAGAAGACAGCTCAGTATTCTACAGTGCACCACACTCGAAGTCAACCATCAATCGACTGTTAGTGAAAAACCGTACGACGACTGTAATTTCCCCCCATAAATGTCACCTCTAGAAAGGTTAGTGAAATCCAAGATCACCATATTATATTCATTTAAAACAACAGAACCAAACCTCTTCCGATCAACGAGAGGGGCAATACAATCCAACGTAGCCAAAGAGGACGTGGAAAGATTGCAATCTGTTATGTGACCTGCAAAAGCAAGGGCACATGTGTTGACTAACCTAGGGACAAAATTCGGGTAAAAACCTTAAAACTGGCTTAATTGGATACCTCTGTATTTTGCAATGATCGATTGCAGATGCCAAGGAGGAGGGGTCTCTTCCTTAGACAAAAGTAGGGCAACTAAGAGATTGTCACCCTTAATAATAGCCAAACTACTTTATAGTTGTTGTAGAGTTGTGTGGGTGTAAAATCTTGCTAATGCCCAATAGTGGGACTCGTCAGCTCTGCTTGGGGCTCACGGAGAAGACAGTTGAACTGCCAGCCCTATCTGGGATCCACGGGGGCGGTCTGGGACCTGGTATATCTCCACCTGGATATTAACCAAAGCCCTGAGTATATATTCCCAAAGCTCTATAAAAATCATACTCTGTAAATAATCCAGATCGAAATTCATTATTCCCAATTCCACTTTCTATTTTTCAAAGATCCTTGAGCCTTCTGGCAATCAGACTCTTGTCAAGCCTACTGTACCCTCTGTCTACTTGTATAAGCACTCGTCAATCTGTCGAGAGTAGCTCTACTTTTTCAGAGTTAGTAGATTCAAAGGTTGCATCTTACCGCACGTAGACATAGGCTTCGACCGACCTTCGTCATCACATCCTATGTCAACTCTCTATCTCTTTCTCTCTCTCTCTCTCTCTCTCTATTTTTCTATCTCTTTCTCTACTCAACAGGGTCTACGTGATAGCTCAGCACTCTACAATGCACTACACTCGAAGTCAACCTACAATCGACTGTTGACGAAAAATCGTACGACGATCGTAATTTTCCACCACACTTTGTACCAATCACAATCAGCAAAAGCCTTCGTTTCAAGATGTGTGCAGTAGGGATATATATTATAAGTACTAAGGACATGGTTGCCATTATAATCCCTGATAACAACTGATCATTTTCGATCACAGTAATACTTTAGTCGATTGTGTTGTAGTTATAGTGGCATAATACAGATATCGTCCTCTAGGATTGTGAAAGGTTATGATAGAGTTGGTCTATAGTGGTTTGGGGTTAGAGGAAATGAGTTGATTTTTGGATTATTAAACTAAATAGAATTAACAATTAAAGAAAGCTAAATATATTTAGATTGGATTAAGATAGATATCAAGTGGAGAAGATCTAGGGTGGTGAATCCACCTCTGTACAAGGATATTTTATGTTAACTATGATTCTTTTATTTCGATTAAAATGTTTGATCCATCTGTTGGTCCTCGAAGTTTCAAAGCATGGTGGAAGCATGGTCAGTAGTGGGCCCAAGTTCGATGGCTAAAAAGCCCTATGGAAATTGGACTGAAATTTATCCGGTGAATTTTCGGGATGCATAATTTTTTGCATCTGATTGATCCCAAATTTCTACCATTGCTAGATAATGATTAATAATGATTTATCATGGCAATAAAGTAATTAAAAATAATTATTTACACCATCTATGGATTATCAAGATTATTACCTATTAAGACTTATAGATACCTAAGCTTGTAGATCCATTGATGAAGATCCGAAGATTCAATCTCGCTACCTTCTCAATTCAATACCAATCTCACCCACGTAGCCAGCGATGGTAGACTTATGGAAGTTTTCTCCTTCCTCACAATCTTCGTGATGGCACTCGATGAAGATGATCCAGATCCATAGTGTGCAAGCCCAAAGGGAGAAAAACCTTCTTCCTTTTCTTCTCTCTTTCTTTTTATCCTTTCTCCTTGGCCGAAATCTCCAAGAGGGGAGAGAGAGGAGGTGGTGGTTTCTTGCTGCCCACCTATGAGTGAGATGGGTATGGTTAGCCTCCCTCTCCCCTTTTTGGTTGCCCTAAAAGGGAACCCTAACTTGGGGGGATTTGAGATCCCTTGGATCTCTCCCCTCATAACCACCTGTAGGGCCACCTCATCATGGATTTCGGCTAGGGCCTGCCCATAGCCGAAATCCACATGAGGGGGGCTCCATAGGTGGTAGTTTTCACAAGGACCAGGGGCACCCCCAGTTGGGGCACCCCATTAAATGAGAAAGGTTGTGCAATTAGTCTAGTTCGACTCCGATCAAATCCTTACTTGCACCATGGCTCCTCCTAATCATATGTGACACGTGGCACCACCAGACTGGCTACCAGGCGAAGCGTCGGGCCAGGCGAAGCATCGGGCCAAGTAAAGTATCGAGCCAGTTGAAACGTCGTACTAGACAAACTCCAACAAAAGACTTCACCCGATCGACAGGCAGACGATCGGGAGATTTTCCGAAGGATCGGGCAAAAGACTTGATGTTTTGTCCGATCCCCAAAGTTTCACCGGTTAAAATTGACCGATCGGATAATTTTGACCGATGGCCAAAAAGGCTTCGCCCAATTGATAGGCAGATGATCGGGCAATTTCTCAAAGGATCGAGCAAAAAACGTTGTTTTTTACCCGAACCCCCAAAGTTCCACCGGTTGAAATTGACCGATCGATAATTTTGACCGATGGCCCAAAAGACTTCGCCAAATCGATAGGCAGACGATCGGGCGAATTTCCAAAGGATCAGGCAAAAAACTTGATTTTTTGCCCGATCACCCAAAGTTCCACCAGTTGAAATTAACTGATCGGACAATTTTAACCGATGGCCCAAAAGACTTCGCCCAATCGACAAGCAGACGATCAGGAGAATTTCCAAAGGATCGGGTAAAAAACTAGGTTTTTTGCCCGATCGCCCAAAGATCCACCGGTTGAAATTTACCTATCGGACTATTTTGACCGATGGCCCAAAAGACTTCGCCCAATCAATAGGTAGATGATCGGGTGAATTTTCAAAGAATCGGGCAAAAAACATGGTTTTTTGCACGATCGCCCAAAGTTCCACCGGTTGAAATTAACCGATCGGACAATTTTGACCGATGGCCCAAAAGATTTCGCCCTATCGACAGGCAGACGATCGGGCGAATTTCCAAAGGATTGGGCAAAAAAAAATGGTTTTTTACCCGATCGCCCAAAGTTCCATCGATTGAAATTGACCGATCGGACTATTTTGACTGATGGCCAACAAGACTTCACCCAATCGACAGGCAGACGATCGAGCAAATTTCAAAGGATCAGGCAAAAAACTTGGTTTTTAGCCCGATCATCCAAAGTTCCATCTGTTGAAATTAACCGATCGGACAATTTTGACCGATGAACCAAAAGACTTCACCCAATCGATAGGCAGACGACTGGGCGAATTTCCAAAGGATCGGGCAAAAAACTTGATTTTTTGCCCGATCGTCCAAAGTTCCATCGGTTGAAATTAACCGTTCGGACAATTTGACCGATGGCCCAAAAGACTTTACCCAATCGATAGGTAGACGATCGGGCGAATTTCCAAAGGATCGGGCAAAAAACTTGATTTTTTGCCCGATCGTCCAAAGTTCCACCAGTTGAAATTGACAGATCGGACAATTTTGATCGATCGGACAATTTTTGACCGATGGCCTAAAAGACTTCGCCTGATTGACAGATAGACGATCGGGCAAATTTCCAAAAGATCGGGCAAAAAACTTGATTTTTTGCCCGATCGCCCAAAGTTCCACTGGTTGAAGTTGACCGATCGGACAATTTTGACCGATGGCCTAAAAGACTTCGCCCAATAGACAGGTAGACGATCGGGCGAATTTTCAAAGGATCGGACAAAAAACTTAGTTTTTTGCCCAATCGCCCAAATTTCCATCTGTTGAAATTGACCAATCGGACAATTTTGACAAATGGCCCAAAAGACCGCCCAATCGATAGGCAGACGATCGGGAAAATTTACAAAGGATCGGGCAAAAAACTTGGTGTTTTGCCCGATCGCCCAAAGTTCCACCGGTTGAAATTGATCGATCGAACAATTTTGAGTGATGGCCTAAAAGATTTCGCCCAATTGACAGGCAGACGATCGGGTGAATTTCCAAACGATCGGGCAAAAAACTTGATTTTTTTCTCGATCGCCCAAAGTTCCACCGGTTGAAATTGACCGATCGAACAATTTTGACCAATGGCCTAAAAGACTTCGCCCAATCGACATGCAGATGATCGGGCGAATTTTCAAAGGATCGGGCAAAAAACTTGGTTTTTGCCCGATCGCCCAAAGTTCCACCAGTTGAAATTGACAGATCGGATAATTTTGACCGATCGGACAATTTTGACCAATGGCCCAAAAGACCGCCCAATCGACAAGCAGACAATCGGGCGAATTTCCAAAGGATCGACCAAAAAACTTGGTTTTTTGCCCGATCGCCCAAAGTTCCATCGGTTGAAATTGACCAATCGGACAATTTCGACCGATCGGACAATTTTGACCGATGGACCAAGAGACTTCTCCCGATCAACGGGCAGACAATAGGGTGATTTGCCAAAGGATCTGGCATAAAACGTACCTTTTTGACCGATCGTGTCAAGCTCCACTGGTTGGAGTTGACCGGTCAGACACTTTTGACCGATCGAACAAATTTGACCGATCAAACAAATTTGACCGATCGGCCAATATCAATCGATCGGACGAATTTGTCCGAAAGGACAAGTTGGCAACCAATCTTATCATTAAGAATTGCTTAACAAGAACTCTATGACACTAACTCATCGCAGGGAGGTTGAACTTTGAACCTGGGTTCCAAGTCATCCAGATCAGCCTCTAGCTAACTTGCAGGGGGTAACTGTGGGTACAAATTTTGGCCAACGCCCAGCAATGAGATCCACCAGCCCTGCCCGGGGGTCCACAGAAATGACAGCGGGACCCACCAGCCCTGCCTGGGGGGTCCACAGAGACGACAGCGGGACCCACCAGCCCTGCCTGGGGGGTCCACAAAGACAACAGCTATAGAAACCGCCCTTCTACCCCGGATTCTACTCCAGAAAACTCCATAAATAGCAGACCCTACAACTGTAACCAGACCGAATCTTTGATTTCTGAATCAGACTTTCAAAGAACCCAGAGGTCTGACACCTTAACCCCTCGATCTGCTTTTCAAAGAGATCAGTGATACTCGGCCTGTCGAGATCACTTTGAGTAAAGTGTTAGTGAATTCAGGTTGCACCTTACAGCACGGAGACGTAGGTTTCGGTTGAACTCCGAGATCATGCCTTGTGTCAATCCTCTCTCTCTCTATCTCTTCTAATTCAAAGTTAGTACTCGAAGACATCGACCTCCGAACCTGCAGACTAGACAAACGTTCGATCAGACATTCGACTCGACTCGATTGACTGGTTGGGCAGAGTCTTCGGGTCGGCACGAAGATCATCCCCCACAACGCACCGATCAACAACACCGGTAGCCACTGAAGATAATCGTGTCACCGCGTCCACATTAACTTTTAGGGTTCGATTCAGTGGTCTGGACCAAAATTTCGGATTATTTTTGGGAGGCCCCTATTGGTTCATTTGTATATAACTCACGATAATCCTTCCGAGTATGACTCATGTCGAAAGAGAGAAAGATTAATCAGTTTGATAGGGTTTGCTTTCACATCCTCAAATATCATGGCATTTCAGACTTTCTAGATTTTCCATAGAACGTACATTATAAAATATATCAAGCATCGGTTTAGAAGAAGTTCGGAAATTAATGGAGTATGCACTCGTAGAACCTGTATTGTTCCTACAAACAATCAGGGAGATCCGGGGTGCCTCAAGAACCAGGGAGATCCGGGGGAGATCTCGGGGGAAGTCTCCTTGATCCGGGCTCCATCATCCTGGGGAGCCTGCCGTCGCGCGCTCCCGAGGAGTCTCGAGAACTAGGGCTAGAGCTCTCGGGGGGAGGGTTTCTGTAGGAGCGGAGGAGAGGCATTGTTCCCGAGGTGCCTCGAGAACCAGGGAGATCCGGGGGAGATCCCGAGGGCGATCCCGAGGTGCCTCGAGAACCAGGGAGATCTCGCGGGAAGTCTCCTAGATTCGGGCTCCATTATCCTGGGGAACCTGCCATCGCGCGCTCCCGAGGAGTCTCGAGAACTAGGGCTAGAGCTCTCGGGGGGAGGGTTTCTATAGGAGTGGAGGAGAGGCGTCGTTCCCGGGATAGGCGTCTCGGGAGCGCCTCAAATCCATCCTCATCGGCCCTCCACCAGAGAGTTTCCTTTGCCGATATCGTGCGCCGTCCAGCCCAGGCTCGTTCGGCGTCGAGATCGGAGGGACCTTTCGGCCGGTCATCTCGACTCTTTCGCAGGAGGGATTCCGGGCGGCGCTGCCACCGGTGCAGCGAGCGGGATCACGCGGTTGCGACCTGCCGGAACCCTTTAGTTTGCTTTGCCTATGGGAAGGTGGGGCACACATCCCACAGGTGCGGGATGGCCCGGTCCTTGGGTTCTACTGGATCTTCGGCTGTGGGTGCGGGAGTCTCGATGGATCTGCCGGTAGATCCCCGGAGGGAGGAGATGATGGAAGTGTTGAACAGATCTGGGATTTGCCGGGTCTTCCAGAGGTCGGTAACTGCAGCGGAGTTGTCCGGGCATCTCCGGCATGCGTGGCAAGGCTCCTGGAAATGGCCGGCGCAGGAGATCGGAAATGGAGAATTTCTTGTCGAATTTCCTTTCCACCAGTTCTTGGAGATCGAAGTCGGTCGGGGTATGCGGGATCTGGGAGCGGTCTCTGTCTCCTTCTGGCCTTGGGAGGAGCTGGCAGGGGCAGTCGCACGGAGGAGGAGGACAGCCCTGCGAGTCACCGTCTTCGGCCTCCCTTTTGGTGCTTGGGGGGAGGGTTCGTTACGTGCGCTACTGGAACCTTATGGCGTGGTCCGGGAGTGTCACAATGTCTTCCCCTCGATCTCCCACCGGCGCTTCTGCCAGGCTACAGTCCTCTGCTACGAGCCCATCTTGATCCCTCCCTCGGTGCAATTCTCCCATGGCTGCGGAGTGTTTAGGATTCGTCTTACCACTCAGGTCTTGGGAGACTGCACATCGCTCCCACCTCCGCCACTTGGCTACTTACCCCCCTTGGAGCACGGCATCGGGGACGAGCGGCCCTTCGGTGACAGAATGCCCTCCGGAGAGCCAGTGATTCGTCAGGGCTTCGGGCCACCAGTGGCTTCGCCGCAGCCCACTCGGTTCCGGCAACCGTGCGTCAGGCCTCCACGATTCCCTGCTCCAGATCACGGTGGGAATCCGGCAGGAGGAGAAGCTAGCAGCAGCCAGGAACCAGCTACGCCATCCCTCCAGTAATTCACCCGGGATGCAGGTATCGTTTCGAACCTTGGTTTGGGCGCGAATGGAGACGTCCCCCTTTTTCCTGTTGAGGATGCGCACGTTGTTTGTGCGGCCCCCCACATTAACCCCTTTGCTGATGTGCATGAGGGAATCCCTATGGATTTGGAGGAGCGGGGGCCCCCCTTGGGCCCTCAGGTGGAACATGTGCCTTTAAATATGGATAGCCCCATCATGGGGGTTCCTCATGTTCCTAACCTTAATGTCGACAGGAGAGCTGTGACAGGTTAGGGGAACGGGATGTAGAGGACCACAGCTGATCAGAGCGCAGACCAGGGGAGACCGGAGGCACCGACGGATACGGCCGGAGCCGCCCAGCTTCAGTCGGTGAGGAGGAGTTTCAGATAAATTTTGCAGCGCTCCTCGGATGACCCTTTGCTTGCCCAGGCTCTAGTGCGGTCAAAGATGCGCCTTTTGGATTTGGATCAGGCGGATCCTTCGGTGTCCTTTCCCCTTATGTCTTTTGGAAGATGATGTAATCCTTGATATTGCTAGGAAGTGTGGTTTTATTACTGCCCCAGAGCTGGATAGTGTGCGTTTTTTTCTTGATTCTATCAGGGCTCTGGAGGAGAAAAGAGCGAAGTTGGCCTCTTCCTAAGCAAACTGTCGTAGTGGATTTTGGTGGAGTAGTGTGGGAGTCTGTTTTGTGTTTCTATGAAGATTTTGTCCTGGAATGTTAGGGGCCTAGGGAAGTCGGAGAAGAGGAGGGCTGTCAGTTCTTTTGCCTCCATTCACGATGTTGATACCATCTGCATTCAAGAGTCGAAGCGTGAGAATCCGACGAGCCACTTTTTCCGTTCTCTCAGTATGAAGAAGATTGCGAAGTGGGAAGCTAAAGATGCTACAGGAGCGTCGGGAGGTATTCTGATAGGTTTCGGTGATGACATTTTCTTGCTAAGGAGCACGAATATCGGGGTCTTCTCCCTTTCTCTGGTCCTTCAGAATAGATTAGACGACGAGGAGTGGATGCTGTCTTCTGTCTATGGTCCGACGGAACATAGTAGAGGGGACGACTTCTGGACGGAACTGTCCTTGCTCAGGACAAATTTTCACGGACCAAGGGTGATCGCAGGTGACTTCAATATCACGCGAGGGTCGGGAGAGAGGCTTCGCAGTGGTGGAGATATTTCGGCGATGAGGGCTTTCTCCCAATTCATTCGGCATCAAGAGCTGATCGATCTTCCTTTGACTGGCCATACTTTCACATGGAGTAATAAGCAAGAAGATCCTATTTTGGCCAGACTGGATCGGTTCCTGATCTCGTCGGACTGGGACTTGCGCTTTCCGGGTTCGATTCAGTCAGGGTTGGCCTCCTGTGTTTCTGACCATGCACTGATCCTTCTCTCGACTAATTCGATTTCTCCAGTCCGCCCCCCTTTTAGGTTCGAGTCAATGTGGTCGCTGGAGGAAGGTTTCAAGGATCTGCTGACCGGTTGGTGGGGCGACGTAGGCAGGATTGAGAACTCGGCTTTGAACATGGCGAGGAAGCTCAGATTCATCAAGAAGAAGCTTCAGTGCTGGAGCAAGGCTCGATTTGGCAATGTTCTGCGACAAAAGACCTCAACCTTGGCTGAGATCCAGGTTCTTGAGGTCAAGGGAGAAGCCGCTGCCCTTACGCTACCGGAGTTAGCACGGTTGAAGGAGCTGAATGAGGATCTTGTGCTTCTCTTGCGGAAGGAGGAGGAGATGTGGAGACAACGTTCGAAGGATCAGTGGGTGAAGCTGGGAGATGCGAACACCTCCTACTTCCACAGAGTAGCTAACGCTCGGAGAAGGAAGAACTTTCTGACCTCTCTGTGGCACGAGGAGCGAGAGTTGACGACCACGGCTGACATCCTGGGGGCAGCAACTTCTTTTTTCAAAACATCTTTCAGGGAGACGAATCCCTCGACGGGGGTTTCCTATGATTGGAGCGGTGCAGATTTTTCGAGACTTCTGGGAGGCTCGGGCATTGACGCAGAGTTCACCAATGAGGAATTCCGGAAGGCGGTCTTTCAATCCAAAGGCGACGGGGCCCCGGGTCCGGACGGGTTCCCAATGTCGTTTTACCAGGAGTACTGGGACATGTTGGAGGCGATCTATGCCGGCTGCTGCACGACTTCTTCTCGGGCAAGGTGCGTCTTCACTGCCTGAATCACTCGTGGACTGTCCTTCTCCCTAAGAAATCTGCTGCAGAGACCATTCGGGACTTCAGGTCGATCTCCCTATCGAACTGCCTCTACAAGATTATTACGAAGGTGCTAGCCAATAGGCTCGCGGACAACATCTCCATGTTGGTCTCTCCCTCCCAGACCGCTTTCATCAAGAGGAGACTAATCCTAGACAGTGTGGCGGCGGCTCATGAAACGATCTTCCACTTGCGCGAGTCTGGAGAAGAAGGAGTTTTGCTGAAGATCGATTTCGAGAGAGCTTTCGACCAGATCAGGTGGGATTTCTTGCTCAACCTTTTGAAGGCCAAGGGCTTCTCTAGTGGATGGTTGGGGTGGATTAGAGAGATATTGGTATCCTCGAAGCTTTTTTGTCTTATCAATGGGGAGCAGGGCAAGGACTTCAAGGTTTACAAGGGCCTGAAGCAGGGTTGTCCTCTATCCCCGTATCTTTTCATTCTGGTGGTTGATGCTTTCGATGCCGCTGTTCGTAAGGCAAATGCTAAGGGTTTGGTTAAGGGAGTGGGCGGACATGGTTGGACCACCTCAAATTTGCACTATGCGGATGACTCTCTCTTGTTCGCAATGGCTTGTCCGTTCCAGATGGTCTCTCTCAAGATCCTCCTTTACGGGTTGGAGCTGACATCAGGCCTGAAGATCAACTTCCAGAAGAGCAGCCTTTACTACATCGGATCGGGGGATGCAGGTAGCGGTTTAGCCAGATTTTTAAACTATAAAGTAGCAACCCTACCGATGAAGTATTTGGGGCTGCCTATCAGTGACAAAGCACTGCGGAGGGAGGATTGGGAGCAGCTGATTCTTAAGATCGAGAGGAGATTGGAGGGCTGGAAGGGTAGATTTCTATCGTCGGGGGGTAGACTGGTGCTGGTGAACTCGGTTCTATCCTCGATTCATTCCTACTACCTATCCTTCTACTTCCTGCCGTCTTGGGTGATAGACCGGATTGACAAGATTCGGCGCTCCTTCCTTTGGCATGGGGTGAGGGCCAATGCGGGAGGATACAATTTGATGAGATGGGACCAGGTTTGTCTTCCTAAGAAGCTGGGAGGTCTGGGAGTTCTTGACCTGTGCAGATTTAATATCTCGATGTTGGGGAAATGGTGGTGGAGGCTGCAGCAGAGATCTGGGGGCTCCTGGCGGGACGTCATTCTAGCGAGATATTTTAAGAGATTCTCCCCTCTACACGCGCGGGGTAGAGTGTCTGGCCGGATCTCATATTTCTGGAGGGGCATTCTGAGGGTCAAGGACCTCTACAGGGAGGCTACTACGCTTGTTCTAGGCGATGGGAGAGACATTAGATTCTGGAGAGATACTTGGCTCAGGGACAGGCCTCTGGAGCAGCTCTTCCCAGCACTTTTCTCCTTGGCCCGGAATAAGGGAGCTTCAGTCCGTTCCCAGGCCTGCCGGAGGCAGGGGTCTATCGGGTGGCGCTTAAAGCTTAGTGCTCCGATAGACCATGAAAGTCGGCGGGAGTTGCAGGACCTTCACTTGATTTTGCAGGCGGCATCATTCAGGACGACCCGGGATGATGTACGATGGAGCGGCACGTCTTCAGAAGTTTTCTCCGTTAGATCGTTCTATGAGCATCTTCTTCCTCGGATTCAGTGTCACGGACCGTCTAAGGCTATCTGGAAGACGAAGGCACCCTCGAAGGTTCAGGTCTTTTCCCTGCTGGCCTCGAGGAACAAGATTCTGACGAAGGCGAATCTGATGCGGCGGAATCACCCCCAGGCGTCTGATGCTTCCTGCACTTTCTGCGCCTCCGAGGAGGAAACAGCTTCGCACCTGCTACTCGGGTGCCCTTTTGCCAGGCACCTGTGGGACCACTTCGAGAGTAAGGCAGGGTTATCTTCGCATCCCAGGTCCCTCAAGGGCCTTTGGATCTCTTGGAGAAGGAGAAGAATCCCGGTGGGGATCCGGAAGCCGTGGGACATTTTGGTCATGGCGATTGTGTGGGTCATCTGGCTTGAACGGAATAACTGGATCTTCAATGCCAAGTCTGCAGGGCAGGAGAAATTGAGACAATCGGTGATCTCCCTTTTCAGTGCTTGGATTGTACCTTGGAGAGATAGACTAGGGGCGGAGGCACTCTGTTTTTGTAACGGTCTCCTGTCTTAGTTCTTAATGGCTTCAAGTTGGGGTCCGCCAAACCCTCCCTCCTTTAGGAGGGGTTCTCAAAAAAAAAAAAAAAATCACGGGCCATGGTAATCCAAAGCAAACAACCACCGCAAATTTACAACAGATCTCAGGAGACACCACAGCCTGGTGCAAGAAGTAGAGATTCGCCACTTCGGTATGTGAGCAGAAAAAGGCCCCGACAGTCCGAACACAAACAAACCGTCTCACGGCAACAAATCAAACCATCAAAACATAGCCCGCCCACCCGACGGGGATAACACAAGCCGCCAACCTGGCGTAACCCCCATCAACGCCACCCCGATGACCAAACCAGTCGTCGGACCCTCGACGATGAAGAAACAAATTCAAAAAGGAGCTGACAGATGCTCTTACCGAAAATAAACAAAAAAAAAGAAGAAGAAAGAAAGTGTTGCATTGTTTCTAGTTAGAGGTTAGAAAGGGCATAGAGGATCTAGATGGTGAATACGTTTGGCTAGGACATGACTTATCTGAATCCGATCAAAAAATTGATTTAGGCATGTCAATGGATTGGATCATGATCCGAATCCGATCAAAAAATCCCGGATTTGGTGTTAGTTTTTTAGTCTGAGATCCGATATAAAACAACCCAATCCGACCCGATTAAAAACGATCTAATCTGATCAGATCTTTTTTGAGAGGGTTAGTCCTAGCCCAAAGTGGGTCCATTGTCCAAAAGGTTTCCGGACCGCCACCTATCTATATGTTATTAAAAAAAAAAAACTTTGCCCAATTAACCAAAGTCTCATATAAAAATAAAACAATTTAGGTATGTACACGAGGCCATACTTGTTTACTCTCGTGTCCATACTTGGACATAATTCTCTCTTTATCCAAACCACAACAAAGTCCAGCTCGAACTCCAGACTGCTCCAATGGTCCTCCACCTTGAAGCATTATCTTCTGTAGTGGGGTTTAGTGGGTTGGGCTTAGATTTCCAGGGTTGAACCACTTCCATCTGACGTCATGCATGATGGATGCAACTTCGTTGTGATCAGGCCACTTTGACGAAGGTGATTGATCTTGTGGTTAGCCCAACGACTCTCTAACACTAGTCAAGTGTCGTCACGTGATCCGTTTACTCGTCCATTTTATTTTTTTTTTGTAGAGGGAGTTGGCCATTACATCATGACCATTAGGTCTTCACGAACAAGGGCTGACAGAACATTTGGAGTTAGTGAAGGAAGTACCAACAAGTGTGATCTAGGGTTCGGGAGCAAAAGATTACTTACCTGCCCATAAAGGTATACACAAGGTTATTTTATAGACTTCATGCGTGTGCGCATTCTTCTCATGCGTGTGCGAGATTTCCTCCGAGAATCTCAGGATAACTACGACGGATCCACCATGATCGGACACCATTCATATCCTTCCTTCTATGCTCCTGTGGATCGTGGGTGACCCACAATCCTGACGGGTGAGTATCATCAGAATTGGCCAGCCTGGCAAACCCTTGGAAGTCCGCCGAGGTCTCCTGACCATTACAAACGTCCTCCGATCTTTCCTCGCCCAGAGGCTGTCCTCTGCCGCCAATCAGCTCTGTCTTCTAGGGGATCTGGGTTGCCGAGGCAGGTCCACAACCTGCCCGACATATTCCCCGACTTGGTTCCCATTAGGAGCTCGAGTCAACTTGATCCTTCTTCATGGCTTACAAGCAATCCGTGGTCTAGATTGGACAGGGTCAGATCCGTTCCAACCGGTCCGGTTCTCCGGATCTATAAATCGAATCGAGCTAGGTAGTTCCACTGTACACGTGTCATTATCTAGACAGTGCACAAGAAAACCCCTTCTACAAAAGCCCCCTTTCGGTCATTGTGTCTAGAGACCATGGGCCAGAATCCATCATCAGGGTTTCACCACGTGCCCTGAATCCAGATCAGTGGCTCCCAGACACGATGGGTAATCATCACTGCCCTTCTCGAGTTTCTATCGTGGGGCCACGATCCCATCATGCTTAAATGGGGACCTCGTCCACCGAGGTGGATGAATCGTCGACTATTGGGCCCCCCATTCTCGATGCTTCAGATCATGGTTTTGTTCCAACTTCACCAATCCCGAAACGTGGGCGGTGTCTTCAAATACTCTCTTTGGTACTAAAACAGGGCACCTGTCCACAGCTGCCCATATTCTTCTTCTTCTTTTGTCACACCTCAGAAATCTGAAATCGATCCCTGGGGTGTGAGTTGAAGAAAAACCAAGGGTTTTAGGGTTTAATCAGCTATCTATGCCAGTTAGGGTTTCTCACAGGGCTGTGGTTCTCTCATAAATGAAGAAAGAGGAGGGAGAAACAAGGAATATTTTAAAACTTGATTTTTTTATGAAAATATTTTTATTTAAAAAAAAAAGTAGAGATAAAATTTTGCTATGCTCAGAGAGATGATCACGCTCGACCTTTAACCAAATTATCCTCTCAGCATGTGTGGCCTATCGGCGCTACCACCTGCTGACAGTAATCCCTCTAAGGGAGCACGGGACTCGAGCCACTAACGACGAGCTAGGAGTCTCACCCACTCCCTGACACTTAGTACACTGGTCTAGAGATCCTATCTACAAGGCTAGTCAATTAAGCCATTTAGATACTTATATTTTCATTGTGGGCTATCATAGGCTTGTGGGCTTGAGGAGAGGCCTACCCAAAAGAATTCAGCTGTATCATTGCCACTAACAAATAACAAAACACTAAAAGATTCTCATAAAAAATCCACCAATTACATTGTCACGAAGCTATATACCAAAATAAAACACAACCCTAACCCTAAAACTGCCTCTGGCCTCCTACTGTTACTCCTGAATCTGCGGACCTACAGGAGAGTCTACTCGTGGGAAAGAGTAGCCCTCAATAGGAAATTGGAAGATTAGCCAAATTAATGGCTAGTGACATCCTAATAGTCTTTAATAATATGAGACGACATATTAAATTGAAATTACATTAGCAGTCTAGGTATTAATGAAGTTCACAGAAGATTAGCTTAAGCCTACCAGTAGTCTATGTTCACATGCAATTTCAACTGTCACTAGGCTATCTACCACACAGTCTACTCGATATTCTACCATGCTTAATTATGAATCAAATAAGATTAAAATATAAGTCATCTATCCTAAAGTGAACCCCGGATATTTGTTCATCCTACACCCAGTCGGGCATTACTATAGGGCCTTTTATTTTGATGTAGAGGGCCAATTCTCTCGTCGTGCATCCACCGTGCACAAATCATCCATATAGTCATAAGGGATTTTCCGTCTTTCACGGTGGAGCTTTACCGCTCCACTTGCGGTACTTTGGGGGGTTCAACTATCCCGGGTTTCGCACTACGCTCACAACCCAAGTATCACAATAAGCAAAATAAATTCCTCTCGCCCGTACCCGTGTGCCAGGGTCTCCACACTCCACTCAGGAGGGTAGACCCCAATAATTATTATTTAATTATTAATTTACAAAACTTAAGAGAATTCCTACTTATGGTGTCCCAGTAATCAGCATAATAATTATTATTTAATTATTAATATTTTTAAGCATGCGTCGCCGGACTCGCGACTCCGCATGCAAGGCGGGGTCCACTCGACCACATGCAATGATGTCCGGCGGGACCCGCATGTAGTGTTATGGATACCTACCCTTAGTCATTCTCATTTCCCACTATTAAAGACCATGCAAGGAAAGTAGATGTCACCTGGTTGTCGAACACGGGCACCTGCGAGGTGACCTCTGCTCCGTCTCCGACTGGGTCAGCACAGCCACGAACTGCCAAACACACACAGCGATCTATGGTCATTGCTTGCTTTCGAGAAATACGAGTTTAGGCCCGAGTTGGCCGAGTCGAGTATTTTAGGCATCATCGGACTCGGTCTATCGACACGCAAAACGATACAACCAATGGTACCATCTCGGCTTAGGTTTAGGCAAGGTCGAAAGTCCGATTCGTCGTCCACCCAAGATGACCTCGTGCTAAGGTTTGAATACTACGGTCGTTACTTTAATTAAAACGAGTCGCAGGAGCCTGAGCTCGGATTGATGGCAGCTATTACGCCTAACCCGATCGGATCCCGGGATCGGCAAGGTTTGGCACGTGGGCCGCTGGTGGTCCACTATCGTGCATGACTTGCTTAAAAAGAATGTAACAGCAGGGCATCATCAACCAACAATGGTCAAAAGATTGCATGACCCAGCAACATAGTACATGGTTTGATGGCTTCAACAATTGCTATTATCGTGTCATGGGCACGGAAATCGATGCGGTTAATGGGGTGACTCGGTGCATGATCGGGTTGTCCCTACCCAACTTGCACCCTATAAAGGTTCATGAATTACTATTTCGTCTAGAAAAAGGTTGCATAGGCCATTGGTCTGGCAAGTCGGTTATGGGTCAATCGTACAAGATTTATGACAGGTTGCGATCAACTCGATCGCGTTCGCGAGGGGCCAAAGGCTGCGATCAGCCATAGGGAAATATGAGGGTCATGGATCGGTTATTGTATGGTTACTAAGTCATCGAGCCCGCAACACAACAAAAGAATAAATATTATATTTTCAGCCAGGGGCTTTTCGCCTTTGGTTGCTCGGCCACGATTGACAGGCGAGAATTAAGCCAAACTAGGTTTCCTAGGCAACCGAGCACGGCCCAATCACCGAAATAAGAGAAGGGACAAGGTCTGGGGATCGGTGGAACTGGTAGTGCCTGGTTGAGGGCGGTCGGGTTCTGTCGACATAGGTTGTACAGCCGTTGGCCATGTAGCCAACGATCGTGGCCATGACTACAAAAACAGGGCAACAACGGTCGGCGCGACTAGTGGCTAAGCACGGGGTGGTGCTAGGCCGAGGGTGGTCGGAGTCACTTATTGCCTGACCACCGATGGTCAGGCTACCGACAGCCGTTACAGCACGACACAAGGACACAAAAAGGATGGTCGGTGGGCCTTGCCTGGCTTGGTCAAGCCTTGCGGCCGGTTGTACAGTCACCGGTTACCTGGCCGACAGCCATGGTTACACCAAGGGTCTAAGGCCGCAAGGGTTGGATTGGATCACATAAAGAAGAAAGAGAGAGAAAGGGATGAGGTAGACCCTGTCGGGAGCAGAGTCGTCGATCGGGTCTCAACGGAACAACAAGAAAAAAACCAGAGGAAATATAGGGGAGCTGGCCGACCTGGTGCAGGGGCTCGGCTTGGGCTGCGACTCCTCGCTCTGGCCGGCTGCTCTTCTCCGGCCACCACCGCGCGCAGCCACTGAGAGGGAGAAGAGAGAGTAAATTATGGAGAGAGAGAGAGAGAGAGAGAGAGAGAGAAATAGAGAGAGAGATCGGAGAGGAGAGAGGAAAAGATCGGAGGGAGTGAAATCGGGCTGGGTCTAGGGTTTTAAAAAGGGGGAAAAGGGGCGGCGACCGGTACAGAGGACATGGGGCACCGGATTTTAGGGGATCCGGGTGAGGGGAACACAGCGGCGAGGAGGGGGAGAGCACGGGATGGGCGGTGAGGTGATGGCGACGGGAGAGAGGCTAGGCAGTGGTCGGTGTTCGGCGGGATTCGGGGCGGTTTTTGGGGGATCGGGGTGAGGGGAAATGGGTCGGGTTGGAGAGAGATCCGAGAGCTGGGAGAGGTGAGATCGGGTGAGAGGGGGATGGGATCGGGTGAGAGGGAGAGGGGTGAGATCCGACAGAGAGAGAGAGAGAGAGAGAGAGAGAGAGAGAGAGAGAGAGAGAAAGAGAGAGAGAAGGAGATGGGGGTTGGTTAGGTTCGGGTTTGGGTTCGGATTTGGGATGGGGGTTTGGGTTTGGGTGAGGGTGAGGGTTTTTGAATTTTAATATTTTTTTTTGAGTTTTAGTTTTAGTTTTTTTTTTTTCATTTCCTTTTTTTTCTTTCTAATACCGGTCGAGCTTGATTCGTGTTTGACTCGCGCCGAGCCTGACTCACCCTCGACTCGGGTCGTGCCGAGACGTGCTGGCGTGCGAATCTCACCGGGTCCGACAGACCCACCACAATATATATTTTATTATAAAAAATTATATTACTAAAAAAAAATAGCATTCGAGCTATGCCTCGATACACGTGCTCATATGCTCGTGTAACTACATCTCTAATGTATCCTAATGATCCGTACCCGGGACCCACTGCCTGGTCCCGCTTGATCACAAACAATGAATTCAAAAAATTATTTAATATAATTAAAAGGAAACTGAGTTGCCCTGAGCAGAAGAACTCTGAAGTGCCGGTCATTACATCTTCCCTTTGCTTTATGCAGAAGCTTTCCTCTTCCGATAATGGCTCGTCGCAGAGATCTCTTTATGCTCACCCTAGAGGAGCAATTGGTCATGTTGAAGGAGGTGTTCCCCTTCCTCCAGCAGTGCGATGTTCGACCCCATGAACATCTCTATTTCTACAGAGTCCGGCTACACCGTCGTCTTTGGTGGTCAGCTGTGAGTCGGGTTGTCACTGCCGTTGAGGCCTTTCTCTGGGCGGTTCCTCGCCAATCTCCACCTTTGTCTGCGCCAGTTGGGCGGGAACTCCTAGCGGATACTCCATTGCTGCAAAGTCCTCCACGCCCACGGGGTTTCAGTCAACCTCGACTGGTTCTTCGGCAAATACCTCATGAAGAGGGTTCTGGTCCAGGGGATCCAGGGGATGTACTTCAGCAATCGCTCTTCTTCAGCCCCAATATTCGACGGGCTCCCAGTTTCCAATTTGATCTGAACGATACTGCCACTGCACCTAGCTGGGGACTGGCGCGGTGGGTTTGTTGTGCCAGAGTTCTACACCCACGTGCCCGACGGCATCTCGCTTCGCTATTACTTCCTCAAAGTGAGAAAAGCCCAGAAGGAAAGAGGTCTCGTCGATGCCCAGATCACGGACATCTATGGGCGTACACCAATCTATTGGGAGACCATCTTTCGATCCGACCCTGGCATGTCTGTGACGGAACAGGTGATCATTGCCCAAGTCGAGGATATGCCTCAAGGCCTATCCCTTGGTGAGAGCAGCAGGGCAGACAGATCATCCGGTAACAACAATGACGACGGAAGAGGCAGTGGGGAGCATGAGGAGGATGTTCGCGATGATTACAACGACGACAGCGCCGGTGAAAATGATAGTGGCAAAGGCAACGGGGTGGTGACGACAGTGATAGAAGGACTGGAGTTGATCTTTCGTACCATGGCGACGGCGGTAGCATGGGTAATCTTGGTGAGACCAGTGACCTCATTGTCACCAGCCTCAAGCGCTCAGACTCCAGCGTGGAGATTCTAGAGGAGGAGTCTACCTCCGCCACTGAATCTTTGGGAGTTGCTTCCCTTCTTCCGGATTGGGAAGAGAGTTCGTGATCCATCCCTCATCGAACCCCAGGCGTCCGAGGGGGAAGGTCTGGGTACAAAGGCACCACCCAGGCTCGAGCTCGAGGTGAGCTCTGGAGGCGACCTCGGGAATGTAGTGCCTCACTCCGACGGGGAGCTTCTCGTAGCTCTCCATCGAATTCACCAATCCAAACGAGCTCGGTTGTAGTCGAAGCTGTCCGATAGTTCTCCTGTGGATGCAAGCGATGCCCCCTGGTGTCACTCGAACAGCAGCGCCCAGAGGACCTGACTCCGAAAATCCTACTAGCTCCGGTTGACAACACGGAAGGGCCATGCGTGGCCAAGGGTATTACGAACACGGCAGCATCCGTTGAGGTGGGGCCCACGTGACGGGTGAGGCTTCGAGTATGGGAGCTCAACCCGATCGCGCAGGTAAGTTTTCAAAGGTTACTTCCAGAGATTTCCTTTTATTTAATTATCTGATTGTCGATCTTCTTTTCTTCGTTTGGTCGAGGGCGAGTAGCCCATGGTTGATGTCGTCGGACAGTCGGAGCGGTCCTTCCAAGACCCTCTGGGTGGCGCGGCTGGTCGATCAAGGCACGCCATCTTCCAACTTGCCTTGGTCGTCCACGAGGAGGGAGGGGAAGCCGTTCAGTCTTGGGGGATGACAGTTCTGCGGACCCTGGGGTCGCTTTGGCCCTAATCAGGGGTATATCCTCCCCAGCGAGTACGATGACAACTTAGCCAAGCCCTGGGCCCCTCTTTTTAGGAGCTCGATCTCCCACTTCGTTCAGGACACTTGTCTCGTATTATATGATTGAGGAATCTATTGTGCCTAATCATTACCCCCTTTGTAGGGTCTTATGAGCTTTGTCCTGGTCGGTAAAAAGGCGCAGCAAGAGTCTTGGGAACTCTACCTACTTCGCGAGCTCTCCAACCTGACCCCCAGTTCAAAGAATGTCCCCCCCATCATGCGCCTGGTCCACGAGCGCGCTTTTCTTGTGGAGCCAATGGAGGCGGAGAGGAGGAGAGTTCGTTGGACCCAAAGCGTGGCCCACGAGGGCCTATAAAAGAAGGACGAGGTGGTGGCCCAGCTTCAGGGTGAGTTATCCGTCTCTCGAGAGTCCTTTACACAAAGGGACTCTGAGGTCGAGACTTACCGAGTCCGGGATGCACAATTCGAGCAGGAGACTGCCGAACTGTGAGCGAACCTCGCTCGACTCCAGCCCTTACTAGAAGCGAAGGAGAAGAAGCAGGAGCCTACAACAATCCTCGTCCGAGATCTCCGGTCTGACCTGGACAGTGCCAATGCGTCTTGCGAGGCTACTCTAACGGGTCCCAAGGACGCCTTAGCTCACCTTGCCACGAAGACGAAGGCCCAGGCAACTGAGGTCGATGCTCTCCACGAGGCACAACGATCCGAACTAGCAAATAAGGACCAAGAGTGCAACCGCGAGATCATGGCCCTCTAGCGCCGATATATGGAGATGGTCCAGTTGCTGTAACACCCTACTGGGCTCAACTCTGTATACCCATATCATTGTAAAACATGAATGAAGTATTTTCTACATGTCTTCGATCACCAAGTGTTCCACTGTGATCATGTCTCTACTCGCGTCCATCCAATCCTTTGGCGCAGCCCTTCTCTTCCTTCTTTGGTCTTTTGCCAGTTAAGACCTCCACATCATTTTTGACCTGCTGTGTTGACCGGTGTCGCTTCGATCCTACGCATTGAAGTCTAAGTAGGCCCCCCTTGTCTGCGCGACCCGAGGCACTCCTTACAGGAGGATTAAGTGAATCACGATTTTAATATTCCGCAATAAATGCGTGCTCTACTATAAGTAGGGATTTGGCGAATTTCTGTCACAGCGATGGGGCCGCCGGGTGTAGTGAAGTCCTTCATTTCTTTGTGGCACTGGTGTCTTTCCTACCGAATAAGGAGTCATGGATGAGATCCCAGAGGAATTAGAAGACGGGCGGGCGACAATTTTCGTCATAGGAGAGCACGTAAAGGGGGGTCGCGCGTGTCCTCCATGACCTTGTTCGTCATAGGAGGACATGCAATGCCCCACCCCTCCTTACGGGGACTAGCTCGGCTGGAGGAGTTGGGCTTACTTGCGGTCCATCCTCCTCCAAACTCCAGGGTGGCTGTCCTGCGTAGATGATCGTGTCGTCGCAGTGTCAGCCTTCCGAAAAAGCAAGAGGGAGGCTAGAGGTTGGAGATGAGATCATCAGCGGCCGCATCAGCCTTCCGGAGAAACGAGAGGAAAGCCAGAGGTTGGAAACGAGATCAGCAGCAGGCACTTCAGCCACCTTTTTCCTCTTGTTCTTTATTTTTTCGAGAACTCGTATCTTTCCTGTAATCTTACTGTACTTCAGAAGTGATGAATAATAAAATTCATTTTCCATCTTCCATCTACATCTCTGTTTATTTGCTTTTCTACTACTAGATCCTTAAGGACACTCCTGGACCCCTAGCCCCCAAGGGCGTGCTTCATCCTGCCAAAGGCATGGCGCATCCTTGTCATGGGAGACTTTGAAAATTCGGACCCCTAGCCCGCAAGGGCGTGCTTCGTCCTGCCAAGGGCGTGGCACATCCTTGTTGTGGGGGACTCTGAAAAGTCAAACCCCTAGGATTTCACCTCGACAACCTACGGGGGATGCTAAGGCATCAGACCCCTCGGCTTTCATCTCAATGGCCTGCGGGGGATGCTAAGGCATCGGACCCCTCAGCTTTCATCTCAACGGCCTACATGGGGATGCTAAGGCATCAGACCCCTCAGCTTTTAGCTCAATGACCTGCGGGGGGATGCTAAGGCATCGGACCCCTTGGCTTTTATCTCAACGGCCTGTGGGGGATGCTAAGGCATCAGACCCCTCAGCTTTCATCTCACTGGCCTGTGGGGGATGCTAAGGCATCGAACCCCTCGGCTTTCATCTCAACGGCCTGCCAGGGATGCTAAGGCATCGGACCCCTTGGTTTTCATCTCAACGACCTGCGAGGGATGCTAAGGCATCGGACCCCTCGGATTTCATCTCAACGGCTTGCGGAGGATGCTTAGGCATCGGACCCCTCGGCTTTCATCTTAATAGCCTACGGGGGATGCTAAGGCATCGGACCCCTCGGATTTCATCTCAACGGCCTGCGGAGGATGCTAAAGCATCGGAACCCTCGACTTTCATCTATACGGCTTTGCGAGGGATGCTAAGTCCGAGGTGCTCAGCACCGTCTCGGCACTTAACGCGCTCAGAGAGACGGCCCTCGCGCTTGCAGACAAAGTCTGAGGTGTTTCGCACCGCTTCAGCACTCGAATACAAAGTCTGAGGTGCTATCGCTACCTCGACATGTGACAAAGTCCGAGGCGACCTTCGCCTTAGTGCTCAACGAGCCTAGAGAGACAGCTCTGACGCTCGCAAATAAAGTCTGAGGCGACCTCCGCCTCGACGCTCAACTTTCTTGGAGAGACAGCTTCAACGCACGCAGACAAAGTTCGAAGTGAACTCCACCTCAGCGTTCAATGCGCCCGGAGAGACAGCTCCAGTGCTCACAGACGAAGTCTGAGGTGTTCTTCGCATTGGCGCTCAACTCGCCCAGAGAGACAGCTCTGATGCTCGCATATGAAGTCTGAGGCGACCTCCGCTTCAACGCTCAACACACCCAGAGAGATAGCTCCAGCGCACACAGACAAAGCCTGAGGTGACCTCCGCCTCGGTGCTCAATACACCCGGAGAGACAGCTCCGGCGCTCACAAATGAAGTTCGAGGTGACTTCTGCCTCGGCATTCAATGTGCCCAGAGAGACAGCTCTGGCGCTCACAAATAAAGTGTAAGGTGCTCCACACTGCCTCGGCGCTCAACACACACGGAGAGACATCTCTGACACTCATAGACAAAGTCCGAGGAGACCTCCGCCTCGGCGCTCAACGAAAATCGACGAGACAGCTCCGACACCCTCGATACTCAACCCACCCGGAGAGACAACTCTTGTGCTTGCAGACAAAGTCCAAGGTGCTACGCACTACCTCGGCGCTCAACGCGCTCAGGGAGACAACCTTGGCACTTACAGACAAAGTCTGAGGTGCCTTGTACAGCTCCGACGCTCACAGACAAAGTCTGAGGTGCTCCGCACTGTCTCAACGCTCAACGCTCTTAGGGAGACGGCCCTGGCACTTGCAGATAAATTCTAAGGTGCCTCGCACCGCTTCGGCACTCGCAAACAAAGTCCGAGGTGCCTTACATCACCTCAGCACTTGCAGACAAAGTCCAAGGTGTTCAACGCCTCGGCACTCCAAAAGCCCAAAGCCCTGCCCTTGGCACTAAAAGACAAGGTCCAAGCATACTGTCTTTGCACATGAAGGCAAAGTCCGAGACCTAAGTCTCGGCATTCGACCAAAGCATGTTGCATCAATCAGCACCATTCGAGTTGATTGAATGCATTTCCTCCAAAGTAACCCAAAGCATCCGACAGTAGCATTCCATTCGCACATCAATGGCTCATATTTGCACTTTGGTTGAATGGTATTGTTCCAACCCTTTTTTAAGACCAAGAGGGCAAATGGCTCCACAACAAAACTCCATGAACGCAGACATGCACTCAGTCGGTCCTTGGCAGGGGGTCGGTGCAATGGTCGGTCCCAGAGAGTAGGTCGACAGACATGCACCCGGTCGGCCTTTGACAAGGGGTCGACGGCAACAACGATCAGTCCTGGACAGCGGGTCATCATATATGCACTCGGTCAGGCCTTAGCAGGTGTCGGCGGCCGCAACGGTCGGCCCCGGATAGCGGGTTGACGAACATACACCCGGCCGGCCCTTAGCAGGGGGTCGACGACCGCAACGGTCATCCCCGGACAGCGGGTCAGTGGACATGCACCCGATTGACCCTTGGCAGGGGGTCGGTGACTGCAATGGTCAGGGGGTCGGTGACTGCAATGGTCAGTCCAGGACAGCGGATTGGCAAACACTCACTTGGTCGGTCCTTGATAGGGGGTCGACGGGCGCGATTGTCGGCCTCGGACAGTGGGTCGATAGATATACCTAGTCGGCCCTTAGCAGGGGGTCGGTGCCCTCAACGGTCGGCCCTAGATAACGGGTCGGCAAACACTCACCTGGCCGGTCCTTGGCAGGGGGTCGGCGGGCACAACGGTCGGCCCTGGACAGCGGGTCAGCAGATGAGCCCTGGCCCTTGATAGGGGATCGGAAGGTGTGACCGTCGGCCCTCGATAGCTGGTCAGCAGACCCACCTCGACCCTTGGCATGGGGTCGGCGGGTGTGATTGTCGGCCCCGGACAGCGAGTCGAAAGACACACCCTGGCCCTTAGCAGGGGGTTGGAGGCCACAACGGTCGGCCCCAGACAGCAAGTTAGTGAACACATAAGCAGTTTTGTACCATAGAGTCCTTGCCAGCTAGGTTAGCACTTGCCTAGCTGGGCGGGGATAACTATGGGTGCAAAATCTGGCTTACGCCCGACTGTGGGACTCGCAGCCCTGCCTAGGGCCCACATAGATGATAGCAGGACCCGTAGCCCTGCCTGGGGTCCATGGGGACAACAGTGGGGCCGTAGCCCTACATAGGGCCCACGGAGATGATAGTGGGACCCACAGCCCTGTCTCGGGCCCACAGAGATGATGGTGGGACCCGTAGCCCTGCCTAGGGCTCACGTAGATGACTGTGAGACCCGTAGCCCTACTTGGGGCCTACACGTACTATCTAGGGTCTGATAAATTCCCCCGGATATTTACCAAAACCCCCGGTATTCCCAAAGCTCTATAAATAGCAAATCCGACAAATGACACCGGATCAAAAAACCAAAACCAGAATTAACTATTCTAGACTCTTCTTTCTGTCTTCCAGAGCTCTCTGAGCCTTCTGGTGATCAGACTCCAGTCAAGCCTATTCTATACTCTGTCAACTTGTATAAGCACTCATCAGGCTATTGAGAGTAGCTACTTCTTCAGAGATAGTGGATTCAAAGGGTGTGTCTTTCCGCACAGAGATGTAGCCTTCGGCCGAACTTTGTCACCACATCCTGTGTCAATTCTTTCTCTCTTTCTTTTTATCTCTCTCTATCTCTCTCCCTCTCTACTTTACAGTGTCCATGCAACAGCTAAGCATTCGACAGCTCAGTATCTCACAGTGCCACATGTCGAAGGTCAACACCTTCCATCGACTATTATGCACTAACCCTTGTTGATGGTGACGAGCCGACCACTTTTCATGATGCAGTCCAGGATAGGGATTACGTTGAGTGGGGCGCGGCCATGGGTGAAGAGATTGAGTCTTTTCACTAGAATCAGACTTAGGAGCTTATTGCGAGACCCAGAGGGCAGAAAGTGATCGGCTGCAAGTGGGTTTACAAAAAGAAAGGGGAGGCTCTAGGCGGTATTCGGTACAAGGTGCGATTGGTAGCTAAGGGCTACTTACAGAAAGAAGACGTCAACTACAACGAGGTGTTTTCACCTGTGATGAAGCACACCTATATCATCCTTTTGTTGGCTATGGTGGCGTTGTTTGATCTCGAGGTAGAGCAGTTTGATGTGAAGACATCATTCTTGTATAGCGAGTTAGAGGAGGTTATCTATATGCAGCAACCTGATGGGTTCGTGATGGAAGGTAAGGAAGACCATGTGTGCCAATTAAGAAAGTCCTTGTACGGCCTCAAGCCATCGCTGAGATAGTGGTACAAAAGATTTGACACATTCATTGGAGATCATAGGTACGTCAAAAGTGAGTATGATCACTGCTTCTACTTCAGGAAGTTTCATGATGGTTCTTTGATATTTCTTCTTTTATATATGGATGACATGCTTATTGTTGCAAAGAACATGTTAGATATCAACATCCTGAAATCTCAGTTGAGCGATGAATTTGAGATGAAAGACTTGGCGGTGTGAAAAAAATTCTTGGGATGGAGATTCACGGGGATCAGAAGCATGGTACAATTCGTTTGATATAGAAGAGCTATCTTCAGAATGTGGTTTCTTATTACAGGATGAGTACTGATACTAAGCCAGTTAGCATCCCCCTTGCTGTATACTTTCGACCATCGACGAGACAGTCTCCGAGCAACTATGACGAGCATGTTTACATAGCTCATGTGCTGTATGCGAGCGCAGTCAGTAGTTTGATATACGCCATGGTATGTACTTGTTCAGATATTGCACAGGCGGTCAGTGTAGTCAGTTGTTACATGACTGATTCGGGGAAGGGGCATTGGTAGACCGTGGAGTATATATTATGCTACCTTCAGGGTACCCTAGACTTGGGATTATTCTTTTAGCGGGATGGCGAGTTAGTCAGAGATACAGTGGGATATGCTGACGAGGAATATATTGGTGACCTAGATGAGCGTTGGTCTATGACAGGTTATATGCTCACATTGGCAGATGGTCCGGTGAGTTGGAAGGCCTTCCTACAGGACACGGTTGCATTGTCAATGATAGATGCTGAATACATGGCGATTACGGAAGGCGCCAAAGAGGCAATTTGGCTTCGAGGAATTGTGGGCGAGTTCGATCATTCATAGCTTAACATGGAGATATTCTTGGATAGCCAGAGCACTATCTATATGGCAAACGACGATCACGTCCATCACTCATAGACGAAGTATATTGATATCTATTATCACTTTGTTCAGCAGCATATTAAGCAGAAAATAATTTCTTTGAAGAAAATTTCCACGCATGATAATCCTGCTGACATATTGACGAAGCCGGTTCCAGTAACTAAGTTCAGGCATTGCCTGAGCTAGGTCAAGATGATTTGAGTAGTTTTGCACCTTCAGGGTGCTTTTTTGGTGCATCTTCGGGACGCGCTTTAGGATGCCGAGGAGGTATCTTTATGCACTGCTAGGGTGCAGGTGGAGATGACGATCGGATTTGAATTCACACTTCTTACCAAGGTGAAGGTTGTTGAGGTATGGCTCGACTGTAGAAGTCGTGCACACGACCTGGACAGGTCATGCGCACAATCCGGCCCTTCGATAAAGTCGACACATCCTTGAAAAAGGGAGTGTCTGTCCCCAAGCAGTCGTACGCATGACCCTACAATCGTGCGCACGACTTTGGCCCCCAAGATTTTTTACATGTCCTTCAGCAAAAGCATACATGCGGTTGTGCTCATGGCTTTGCCAAGTTGTGCTCATGACTATGCCTGACAGATACGGGTTTGACCCAATCTTGCACAATTTGACTTTCCATATTTGGCTATTTTGGGGGAAACTCGGGATTAAGCTTGTGTAACCTATTCTTCTAGTATATAAAGGAGTCTAGGGTTTTAAGGATGAGAGAGTTTTTGTATGCATTGAAGAGAAAACTCGAGGGAGGCTTTGAGAGGGTTTTTGGAGAAGAAGGAGGTGCTCTCGGTGAAGGGAGTTCATCTCGTTGGAGTTGGGCATTGCTTGTAACTCCGTTCCGTTCTTTGTGATAGTGGATCGTCTGATCATCTTCACCCGTGGTTTTTCCCGCAAGGGTTTGCACGTAAATCTCTCGACTATCTCTCTGTGATTGTTTTATGGTTGTTTCTCTCCTGCTTTGCTATTTCTCTATTGTGTGGGCAATTGCTTGTTCTGCATCGATTCGTTGGATAATTATTCTTCTGCAATTGATCTTTGTTGACCCATGTGGTCGGATCAATTCGGTATCAGATTGTTCATCTGGTACCGTTGGAGGAGGATCCACAACATCCCCAAGGCTAGTTCAACGATAACGATGTACGGATCGGTGTACGAAATATGTTCCAAGTTGGGCGGCTTGTGTTTTTCACCCTGAGAGCTGATCTGAGATCGATGGATCACGGCGGAACGATGTCTAGGTTGACTATTTCCCCGAGGGCTAGTTCGAAGGACTTTGATGATATTGTTTTATGCGAGTGCCGAATCGAGGGGAGCATCTCGATAAGGCACGAGGTCATCAACGATCGGCGACTTGTCCAGGCATTGACGGATGGACCTGTTAGAGTAGTTGACGGGTGGCTGAAGGAGCCATCGACGGGTTCTTGTAGCAGTAAGCTCGGCCACTAGCATAAATGTTTTGTAGCAAGGGTGCGGAAGACGAGTGCAAAAATGTTGACCGAAGGGTGACAACTTGGAACACTAGCTACTGGTGTTGTGGTGAAAGGGGCATCGACAGACGCTGGATCGGAGCACGGAGGCGTGGGGATGATCTACCAATTGGAACGTCTAGGCGTGGTATACGGTCATCGAAAAGATATTATTTGGCGTAACTCGTTGCCAATGGGTGAATCACGTAAATCTGTAATGGCATGACTTGTAACTCTGCCCTGTTCGTTCGTTATTCCACACAACATCTGCTTCTTATTTGTATCGATGGCATTATTATTATTGGGAGGCAGGATAACATCCTTAATTGCCTAGTTCAACGTCTCTCTCGTTAATTTGACATGAAGAATCTTTCGCTTGCTGAATTTCTTTTTGGGGATACAAGTTGTTGGAACTTCAGGCTCGCTTGTTCTCTCTCAGACTCGTTATGCAATTGATCTTCTTGAGCATTTGGCCTCTCTGGTGTTAAACCTATTAAGTGTCCCTTGGAAACCAGCCTTCATCTCTTCACATTTGCCTTGGATCCTCTCCCCGATCCTTCTATCTATCGACAAATGGTTGGCTCTCTACACTACCTGATGATGAGTCATCCCAACATCGCTATGCGATCAACTATGTTTGCTGGTTTATGTAGAAGCCTTGCTCCTCCCACTGTGCTACCATTAAACACATCTTCCTATATGTTAAGGAGACGCTTTCATTTGGCCCTCCGAGCTTTCTCTGATGCAAACTGGGCCGGTTGTCCCGATTGTCGTCGTTTGATGACAGGGTATGTTGTCTACTTTGGCCCCTATCTCCTCTCTTGGGGGGCCAATAGCAACCTACAATTTCTCTCTCTAGTGCCGAAGCAGGGTATCGAGCACTCGCCTCCACTACCACTGAGATTCTGTGGTGTCTTCATGTGCTTTGTCATCTTGGGATTAAGTTACGAGGATCACTGTTACTTTTTGCAATAACATCAGTGCCATTCATATGTCAAAATCCAGTGTTTGATAGTCGTACTAAACATATCGACAATCGATGTTCACTTCATTCGCAACCATGTCCTTTGTGACACTATTGTCTTGTCTCATTTTGCATGGTGCAGAACAAGTGGCTGACATCTTCACCAAATCACTCTGAGGACCTCGGTTCCTTTGGCTTCGCGAGAAGCTCACCTTGCGGGCTCTCCCTCCTTGAGCTTGAGGGGGGCTGTGAGGAACCTAATCAATGTTGATCGTCTGTGAGGAGGAGTAGATTGTGTGACGTGGAGGATAGGATCCATAAGATCCTATATTCATATCTGCACCAGCTGTGAACGGGATACTTCTTTCCTATTATGTTCACATGTTGATGATGAGATATTATGTTGTAAATTAGTAAACGCATGTGCCCGTTGGCACTCGGATAGCTACCTTCGGTGGCGACGTATCTCCCGACACTCGAACAATCGCCTTCAAGACGTGATTCACTTGTTAGAGAGAGAGTACTAATTAATCTGCCAAAAAATTTCTTTTTAACATAAATGATCATTAAATGCCATTGAATAGGTGTTCATCATCTTTATAGTATGTTTTTAATATTTTTATAGTATGTTTTTTTATAGGATTTCTCTTTCTCTCTCTCTCTCTAGATCATGATTGGTGACTAGATCAATCTCGTACCTTTTTGTCCTAATCAGCTTCTGAACAGCCGTAGCATGTTATACAGATGCCAACTTAGTTTGTGGAATTTCATTCCCATTGTAAACGGCCTGTAAGTCTATATAATATACCATGTACAACTGCAGGATAATTCAGGCCCTGAGTTGTTTTCCTCACACCTTTCATCGCTTGTGGACAAGCAAACGTACAAGGCCTCTTATGGAAGGAACATCAGAAAGGATAGGAATGGCAATGGGGCGGGTATAAAAATTGATTTTTATGATTTTTGATTAAGCCCGCTCTGAATCCATCCCGTTTACAATAGAAATTTAAAACCCGAATCCGATCCATTGCCATTCCTAAAAATGGGCTTATTTTCTGGGAATTTCAACTCTCCGGGGAAAAACAAACCCGGAGAAAAAATAAAATAGTAATTTCCCCCATGTGGAATTGTCCCTTCCTTGGCATGGATCATGTTTATGTCTTATTTCTGGTGGGCACCCCACCCACCCTTTAGACAGGCACAAAATAATTGCGGTGCCCTCTGTTGCCTCTGCAGATATGCTGCGACTTGCCGCACACCATCATTGATGGCCTACCGGCCGAAGGGCCCTCATGCGCTCAGTAATGTGAAACTTGTGCGGCTGCTCTCAGTGAAACGTGGTGCAGTATCTAAATAGCCAATGACCACCTCTGCTCTTTTTTTTTTTTTTTTAGCATCACCACCTCTGCTTCATGTGCACATGGACTGCTGTTGCTCCACAGACTAAAAAACAAGCTGTGCAGTCCCTCTCCATTCAAAGGTGAAAGAGAAACATGACACAAATGCTTAGATTGAAAGGAAGCAGATGGTCAAAAGGAAATACCAACTTTTGAGAAGGATTGGTTCACAAGGAAGGATAGTAGAAGGTGGCCGCCGACACGTGGCCCACTGGCCGCCGACAGTAAGCTCGCTGCGTATCCTGCCCTCCCGTACCAGTCGGGAGTCTTCGCCATCGCGAGCTCCCACGATATTTCCGTGTGTTCTTGTTGTCCAATAATTTTATGTTGGGATCTTAAAGATGAAACTCACCACTAAGATTACATGGAGGTCGAAGAAAAAAGAAGATTATACGAGCGTACCAGATGACACTATGAAATAAAACAATATTTACTGTGGTAGCACGATCAACACGTTGAGCATCGCCTCAGTTGTCACCTTCCGCTCCAAGCTCTGAACCTCCGTGTCTGTATCTCGCACGAGATGAGATGCGCGTGAAGAGAGTCAAATTTAGGGTGGAGTGGGGGCCATCAAATGAGTTAATCTATCTAAATTCTTTATCTACCCCTTGCAAATAAAGAAATAACATTAATTAGGGTTATGAAAATGTGTTACTACACATTTGACTGAACCCATACTCACAACAGTTGCACCGCATTACTTAAATTGCATTAGAGATGCGCCCCAGACTCAGCCATGCACATGACTTGATCACAGGTTAATGGGTCCAACTGACACCGCTCATCCTTAATCAGACCGTCAACAATGCATGATATGTGACCTATGTAGGTCCACCTATAGAAAATTCTAACATTTTATTCTTACTAGTAGCTCTCACGCGGGAATTAGATTGTGATGCACCGCCTCAGTATTGAACCCAAATCTCCTGCACCATCGTCCGCACCCCACCTCACAGTCATCCGTTGCTTCCCATACCCGACTTGTGCATCGCACTGAGCCCTAATCGGTAGGTAAAAAAATGGTTGTGATCAGGTGCAAGTTGGAGCCTATGTCGATGGGTCAATCACAACCATTTCTTTGCCTGCCGATTGGGGCTAAGTGCAATGCACCGGTCGGATATGTGTGCAATGGACGGCTGTGAGATGGGGTGCAAACGATTGTGTAGGGAAAGGATGCAGAAGATTTTGGTTCCTCAGCATTACCCACTTGTTCGACTGTTGTTAAGCAGTGTTTAGATATAGAATGAAAACCAACAAACCCAGTAATTGGTAACATGTTAGAGTCTGTCACACTGGCTCGATAATGCATAGCACACTTGGTAACATGTATGAGCAATGCTATTCAGCCAGAGAGTTGAACATACATTTCTTGTACAGAATGAGGTGGCACCAATCAAGCACCCCTTTTGCCTGTCGGTTGAGGCTGAGTGCGATTTGTTAGTCGGGCCTAGGTGCAAAGGACGACTGTGATCAAGCCACGTCATTATGTACAAGAAAAGTTTGCACAATTGTTTTGCTTAATTAAGGTTAGGTAAAGTGGATGTTCTTCTAAACCAGTTAGTGAAATCCTAACTTAATTAACCAAGAAGGGTTGGAAAAAAAGTGAGGGCTTCATTCAAGGATGATAAAGATATTTGAGTGGAGCTAATTATTTTGAATGGTAGAATCAATGAAGACTTTGATCTCACATTCTATTCATGTAGTCGGGGCTATGAAAAAAATCAGTCACCATTATAAAATTATGTGATGCCTCAGGAGCTACACGATTTTGGGGGGGAAATGATTTGTTCACCCTCCTTAATAGGTGGGTGAACATCACCCTCGTCCCAATTGGTCCATTTCAAGAATGATTAAAAGTTATTGAGATGGGCCAATCGGTAGGACGGTGATGCTCACCCTCCTTTATAGATGGAGAACAAAATTGTTCACTTTCTGGGGGAAGCAATTGGATCTTTTAGCCATTAGATTGTCGACATCTAAGTGGATGTTTAGAGTCGTCGCTATCATTACTCAAACCTTCTCCAAAATTATTCACACGGATTGAGTAGAATACTTTCTAGTGGGAGGTTTGGTATGCTTGACTGTAGAAATCTAGAAGTTACACGTGGTCCAAAGACTAAATATGTAATTAGGGGGGGGGGGAGGGGAGAGAGATAGTGACCGGTCCCCGACATAGAGTCCGATTTAGCTAAAGGACGTCAAATAAATGTTGTGGATGAAAATGCCCTCCATTGCATTTTAGCCATTATAAAATTATGTGATGCCTCTTGAGCTGCACGATTTTGGGTGGAGAACAATTTGTTCATCGGCCTTAATAGGAGGGTGAACGTCACCATCGTCCCGATTGGTCCATTTCAAGAATGATCAAAAGTTTTTGAGATGGGCCAATCGATAGGATGGTGATGCTCACCCTCCTTCAAAGATGGAGAACAATATTGTTCACTTTCTGGGGGCGCAATTGGATCTTTTACCGTTAGATTGTCGACACCTAGGTGGATGTTTAGAGTCGTCGCTATCATTACTCAAGCCTTCTCCAAATTATTCACACAGATTGAACTGAATACTTTCTAGTGGGAGCTTGGGTATGCTTGATTGTAGACATCAAGAAGTTACACGTGGTCCAAAGACTGGATATGTAATTAGGAGAGGGGGGGGGAGAGAGATAGTGGGCGGTCCCCGACATATGGTCTGATTTAGCTAAAGAACGTCAAACAAATGTTGTGGATGAAAATGCCCTCCACAGCATTTTAGCCATTATAAAATTATGTGATGCCTCTTGAGCTACACGATTTTGGGGAAAGAATAATTTGTTCATCGTCCTTAACAGGAGGGTGAACATCACCGTCGTCTAGATTGGTCTATTTCAAGAATGATCAAAAGTTCTGGAGATGGGCCATTCAGTAGGACGGTGATCCTCACCCTCCTTTAAAGATGGAGAACAAAATTGTTCACTTTCTAGGTGGAAGCAATTGGATATTTTAGCCATTAGATTGTCGACACCTAGGTGGGTGTTTAGAGTCATCACTATTTTTACTCAAACCTTTTCCAAAATTATTCACACGGATTGAACTGAATACTTTCTAGTGGGACCTTTAGTATGCTTGATTGTAGACATCAAGAAGTTAAACATGGTCCAAAGATTGGATATGTAATTAAGGGGGGGAGGGGGGGAGAGATAGTAAGTGGTCCCTGACATAGGGTCCGATTTGGCTAAAGGACATCAAACAAATGTTGTGGATAAAAATGCCCTCCATAGCATTTTAGCCATTATAAAATTATGTGATGCCTCTTGAGCTACACGATTTTGGGGGGAGAACAATTTGTTCATCTTCCTTAATAGGAGACTGAATATCACCGTCGTCCCGATTAGTCCATTTCAAGAATGATCAAAAGTTCTTGAGATGGGCCAATCGGTAGGACAGTAATGCTCACCCTCCTTTAAAGATGGAGAACATAATTCTTCACTTTTTGGGGGACGCAATTGGATCTTTTAGTCGTTAGATTGTCGGCACCTAGGTGGATGTTTAGAGTCGTCTCTATCATTACTCAAGCCCTCTCCAAAATTATTCACACGGATTGAATTGAATACTTTCTAGTGGAATCTTTGGTATGCTTGATTGTAGACATCAAAAAGTTACACGTGGTCCAAAGACTGGATATGTAATTAGGGGGGGAGAGGGGAGAGATAGTGAGCGGTCCTCAACATAGGGTCTGATTTAGCTAAAGGACGTCAAACAAATGTTGTGGATGAAAATGTCCTCGATCGCATTTTAAATTTTCACTTGAATACCATCGCTTTCGATAAACCTAACCGAACCTCTGCCACCGGAGCTGCTCACCACCGCTAAAACGAACCCAAATCTAGTCGTAAACCTAAGATCTATAGACCATCAGATGAACCCTAGATCTAGGAATCCTAAACCTAATCGAACCACTCCGTCTCGTGTTCCTTCTCGTCTCCGTTGCTCGCTGGCGCAAGGGCGGCAACAGCGAGCAACTGCTACTCAATGTCACACTTGTAGTCACCGCCTCTTCCACCACTACTCATGCTTGAGAGAGATGGGAGGAGAGTAGGCGATTGCATTTCCAGGTTTCTGAAGAAAATCGGGGACCTTAGACTAAAGGGATCTTACGCAGGTCCTGTTCACCGAATCGATTTGTTGTTGGTGATCGACCGCTCACACATTAACCCTTTTTCTTTGAAAAAACTAGTGTTAGGTTCTTTAAACAGATCGTAATTAGTAGTAAGGACAAATAAAAAGATGCTTTAATGTTAGGTCCTTTTATTTGAAAAATGGCTATTTTATCTTTACATGTAGATGTATAATGAAAGCACATAGAAGATTAACAATTCGATAAAAAAATCACATTTCACTGTAGCAATGTAAAAAGTAACAATCAACACAGGTTGTTACTTTTTGCTATAGTGAAATCACTGTAGCATTTTATTTTTGGAGAAATCTTGTTAATGTTTTTTTTTATTACAGTGAAATCAATATATATATATATATATATATATATATATATATATATATATATATATATATATATATATATATATATATATATATATATATATATATATATATATCGCTTAAAAAATTTATTACAATAAAATTATTATAGCAAAGAGTAGCAATCTGTAAAGTACTATAGCTAAAGAGTAACAATTGCATATTGTACTTTCTTTTCTAGTGAAGATTAAAAAGTAAGATTGGAGATTTGTGTATTAGGGAGAATTCAAACATTTAATGGCAATAAAAATCAATGGAGGGACTTGATGTAAATGCACCTTTTTTGGAAGGGACCCGTTGTAAAGCCATCTTGTTATCCATCCTTTTTGCCAAACCGATCTCTTGTCAGGTATCTAACACTATGCCCCCTTTTATTTTCAATTATTGGGTGGTGGGTTTAATTGTGTTTCGATCAAAAAAGAAAAAGAAAATGCTATTTGAACACACATCCGATAGACATAATTCAATGCGACACACAAAATAGGACACATGGCGAAGTGGCATTCAATGATGAAAATTTTTCCCATAATCCGCTGGCAGATGCACTCTTTGTTGGTGTATGTCTACCTGATGTGTCCGACGTAGGTTCAATTATCGTTTGATGCGCTAGTCATTCTGGGTGCATGCTACATCGGCATGTGGCAATGGAAAGGGAGGCATTTACTGCTTGGTTTGTGGTGAATTAAGGGGATGGGAATTCCCTCTCTAACGTTCGAAATTTGAAAGATGGAGATAGGGTTTGATGCCCTAATCGAGATCTTAGGCTAAAACGTTTCATGGGTGCTGGAGACCATAGCCAGCTACAGCTTCGGATTGGACTACACCCTGATCATAAGTTTGACTCCTTTCCAATAACAGCTCAGTTGGTAAGACATAAATATATGCAATCAGTGGCCTAGGTCAAGTGCTACGACATATTTTCTCCCGATTTTTTGTTGTCGTGATTTGCATAGGACCTCTAACATGGAATAGTTAGCCTCTAGCACGAAATAATGGAGAGAGCCACTCTTCGTATTGGTCATCGAACTAGGGGATCCTATTGCGACAGATCTGGTGGCCAGCCGAATCAAGGGTTTCCAATTAGGGCAAAGAAGCCTAGCCGTCGAAAAATAGCCTAAAACGATCGTTGAGTCACCGAATTTGAAATGCGTGTTGGACTGTACTCGAACTGCACTTTTGTCACGTAATATTGGAATGCCACTTTAGCTCTGGTGCCACTCTTCCTGGATATACCTTGGTTATAGAAAGAGGTTATTTTTGGAAATGAACTTTAACCGTCACGTATCCCTCTAACCGACCCTTGTTGTTATTTATATTACTTTTATGGCTCTCTTGCGCATTCCTATTTGATTTTTTTGGACGATAATACCACCAATCCTTCACATTGCTTTCGAGGAAACAATGTGGCCAACACAAGTTCTTACGCAAATATCTTGTGTTGGCCTTTTTGTTGCCTTCAGTGAAGCATTATGGCCAACGCAATAAGACAAGGTCTGGCGTAAAAATCTTGCATTGGTCTTGTCGTTGCTTTCGACAAAGCAATATGGCCAACGCAACGACGCAATACCCGACGCAAATATCTAGTGTTGATATTGTGTTGGCCAAACAGCTGCTTGCGGAGGTCGCCAGGATTTTGCTTTCTAATTGTTTTTGGAGATTGTCGGGAACCCCACCACTTGTGTTCCTTATTACCGTAAAACTCTTGTTGGAGGTCGTCGGAAGTTATTTTCCCTATCGCTTTAGTAGGAAGTCGCTAAAAATCACACCACTTATTTTCCTATTTGTCAAGCCAGACTCTCGTCGGAGGTCACTAGAAGTTTGCTTTTGCCATGTCTTCATCGAATGCCATCGGAAATACCACTACTTGCTTCCTCTTTGCCATGGAACCTTTTGCTGGAGATCTACGAAAATTTGTTTTCATTATTGCTTCGGTGGAGATCACCAAAAACCCTAACATTTGTGTTTATCCTTACCGTTGAACCATTGTCGGACGTCTTACAGGGTTTACTTTTCCGATCGTATAGTCAGAAGTCGACATAAAATGGAACACAAGTCAACACAAAGGACATGTGTTGGGAACTTAACAGCTGTCACAAAGAAAGAAGATTAATGCTATGGACATTTTTATCCAAAAAAATATAAGTGGTCGAAACGTAATGAGTGGGGCCAATCTAAACAAATCGAAGGAATTGGGGGTCATTTTGGGAAAAACACTTCTAGAAAATACCTAATAACTGCCAATAATTGGACAAGCTCCTCAAACGGTCAATAATTGGTGCGAAGCTCGAACAGGTCAATGTTTTCAAAATCAGACGGGAAGACGAACCGAAAAGACATCCGGTCCAGTCCAAACCGGTTCGAACCGTTGATTCAACCGTTTGAACCGCATGAAAAACGAGTTTTTAAAAATAGACCGAACCAAAAAAATGTTCTGGTTCTGGTCAAAACCGGTCGAGGTCTGGTCCGGTTTTAAAAACACTGAAACAGACTCGATTGACAAGGATCTCTTCCACAACTCTTGGGTGCAGCTAAATCGTCCCCATCTAAGACAATAACAACAAGCCCTCTGTGATGACGTGTCAGGTCCTTATTGGAGGACATTGATGGAACAATTGGGCGCGGCTCAAACTGTCTGCACTCTCCGCTTAACGACCAACCGTCCGTGCTGACGTGTCAAGCTTTCATTGGAGAACATGTTGATCGACAGGTCACCAACCTTGTCAGAGTGCTGGATGACGTGGCATGAGGGTTCCACTTTGAACGGCAACGACTTCTAGACACGTAGGCATCGCATGAGCCAACCGATCGATATTGTCACACATCAGCGCAAAAGGCCTGCTGTGGGGGCCCAGTCGGCCCATGTTTAAGTAGGCCCTTTGGATTGTATGGTTATTGGCCCAGCTGTCCAAAGTCCTTCAAAATCCTGCCCTCTATGACACAGATGCTTAGTCTGAAAGGAAACAATCGGTAGGTAACGAAATGGCTCCTATGTCGATGGGTCAATCACAACCATTTCTTTGCCTTTCGGTTGGGGCTGAGTGCGATACACCGGTCAGGTATGTGTGCAATAGACGACTGTGAGGTGGGGTGCAGACGATAGTGTAGGAAAAGGGTTCAGGAGATTGTGATGCACCACCTCAGTATTGAACCCAAATCTTCTGCACCCTATCCCTGCACCATCGTCCGCACCCCACCTCACAGTCGTCCGTTGCTTCCCATACCCGACTTATGCATCACACTCAGCCCTAATCGGTGGGTAAAGAAATGGTTGTGATCAGGTGCAAGTTGGAGCCTATGTCGATGGGTCAATCACAACCATTTCTTTGGCTGCCGGTTGGGGCTGAGTGCGATGCACCAGTCGGATATGTGTGCAACGGACGACTATGAGGTGGGGAGCAGACGATATTTCAGGTAAAGGGTTCATAAGATTTCGGTTCCTCAGCATTACCCACTTGTCCGACTATTGTTAAGCAGTGTTTAGATATAGAACGAAATGCATAGCACACTTGTTAGAGTCGTCACACTCGCTCGATAATGCATAGCACACTTGGTAGCATGTATGGGCAATAAGTCGGGCCTTGGTGCAAAGGACGACTGTGATCAAGCCACGTCATTATGTACAAAAAAAGTTTGCACAATTGTTTGGCTTAATTAGGGTTAGGTAAAGTGGATGTTCTTCTAGAGCAGTTAGTGAGATCCTAACTTAAATAACTAAGAATGGTTGGGAAAAAGTTGGGGCTTCATTCAAGGATGATTAAGATATTTGAGTGGAGCTAATTATTTTGAACGGTGGAATCATTGAAGACTTTGATCTCACATTCTATTCGTGTAGTCGGCGCTATGAAAAAAAAATTCAATCGCCATTAGAAAATTATGTGATGCCTCACGAGCTACACGATTTTGGGGGGAGAACGATTTGTTCATCGACCTTAATAGGAGGGTGAACATCACCGTCGTCCTGATTGGCCCATTTGAAGAATGATCATCCTTAAATGAAGGATAGTAGAAGGTGGCTGCCGACACTTAAGCTTGGGAGGGCGTCTTGCCCTCCGGGACCACTCGGAAGTCTTAATTCGTCATTGCGAGCGCTCACATTATTTCCGCGTGTTCTTGTCTTCAATAATTTTATGTTGGGATTGATCTTAAAGATAAAGCTCACCACTAGGATTACATGGAGGTCGAAGAGGAAGAAGAAGATTATGCGAGCTAACAAGATGACACTACGAAATAAAACAACATTTATTGTGGAAGTACAATCAACCCGTTGAGCATCGCCTCAGTTGTCGCCTTCCGCTCCAAGCTCGATCTGCACCTCCATGCCTGCATCTCGCACGAGATGAGATGTGCGTGAAAAGAGGTCAAAGTTAGGGTGGAGTGGGGGCCAACAATCGCGTTAATATATTTGTCTTAATCAGACCGTCAACAGTGCCAGATATGTTACCTATGTAGGTCCACCTATAGAAAATTCTAACATTTTATTCTTACAAGTGGCTCTCATGTGGGAATTAGATTTTGATGCACCACCTCAGTATTGAACCCAAATCTTCTGCACCCTTTCCCTGCACCATTGTCTGCACCTCACCTCACAATCATCCGTTGCTCCCATACCCGACCGGTGCATATTGCACTCAGCCCCAATCGGTAGGCAAAGAAACGGTTGTGATCAGGTGCACGTTGGAGCCTATGTCATGGGTCAATCATAACCGTTTCTTTGCCTGCCGGTTGGGGTTGAGTGCGATGCACCGGTCGGACATATGTGCAGCGGACGGCTGTGAGATGGGATGCAAATGATGGTGCAGGGAAAGGGTGCAAAGATTTGGGTTCCTCAATATTACCAACTTGTCTAACTGTTGTTAGGTCGTGTTTAGATTAGAACGAAAATCAACAAACTGTCTCCCGATTGGTCCATTTCAAGAAAACGTAGGTTATTTAATTTGGTTTATATATCACAATGAAATGATCAAAAGTCCTTGAGATGGGCCAATCGGTTTAAAGGAGGGTGATGTTCACCCTCCTTTAAAGATATATGGAGAACAAAATTGTTTTATTTCTTGGGGAAGCAATTGGATCTTTTAGCTGTTAGATTGTCGACACCTACATGGATGTCTTAGAGTCATCGCTATCATTACTTAAACCTTCTCCAAAATTATTCACACGAATTGAACTGAATACTTTTTAGTGGGAGCTTTGGTATGCTTGATTGTAGACATCAAAGAGTTTCATGTGGTCCAAAGAATGGATATGTAATTAGGTGGTTGGGGGGGGGGGGTGCGCGATAGTTAGCGGTCCCCGACATAGGATCCAATTTAGCTAAAGGACAAACAAATGCTGTGGAAGAAAATGCGTTGCACAATATTTTAAATTTTCATTTGAATGCCATCGCTTTTGTTGAACCTAACCAAACCTGTTGCCGGAGCTACTCACCACCACCGAAAGAAACCTAAACTTAACCATAAACCTAAGATCAATATGCCATCGGATGAACCCTAGACCTAGGAATCCTAAACCTAACCGAACCCCTCCATCCCACGTTCCTTCTCATCTCCGTTGCTCGCCGCCGCAGGGGCGGTGGCAACGAGCAACTGCAACTCGAGGTAGCACTCGTTGCCGCCGCCTTCACCACCACTGCTCGTGCTTCAGAGAGATGAGAGGAGAGCAAGTGATTGCATTTTTCAGGTTTCTGAAGAAATTAAATCAGGGACCATAGACAAAAGGGACCTTACACAGTTCATGTTCACCAAAACGATGTATTGTCAGGGACCGCTCACACATTAACCCTTTTTTAGGGGGGAAAAACTAGTGTTAGGTCCTTTAAACATATCATAATTAGTAGTAAGGACAAGGACAGAGATGCTTTACCTCTATATGTAGATGTTCAGTGAAAGCACATAGAAGAATAATAATTTGGTAAAAAATCACATTTCACTGTAGCAATGCAAAAAAGTAACAATCAATATAGATTGTTACTTTTTGCTACAGTGAAATAACTGTAGCATTTTATTTTTGAAGAAATCTTGTAAAGAAAATTTTTGTTACAGTAAAATCACTATAGTAATAAAAAGCAATCGCTTAAAAAAAAGTTATTACAGTGAAATCATTGTAGCAAAGAGTAACAATCTGCAAAGTATTGTAGCTAAAGAGTAACAATTGCAAATTGTTATTCTTTGCTCTAGTGAAGACTAAAAAGTAACATTTGAGATTTTTGTATTATGAGCGTTTTAATAATTTAAAGGCGATAAAAATCAATGGAGGAATTTGTTGTAAATGCACCTTTTTTTGGGAGGGACCGGCTGCAAAAACATCTTGCTATCTTTCCTTTTCGCCAAACCGATCTCTTGTCAGGTACCTAACACTAAGTCCCCCTCTTATTTCCAATTATTGGGTGGTGGGTTTAATCATGTTTCGATAAAAAAAGAAAAATGAAATTGTTGTTTGATCAATGCGACATGAATCCCGTAGTTGGAGGCTAGGTGCTAAGCAATGCTATTTGAACACAAATGGGACACACAAAATAGGACAAATGACGACGTGGCGTTTGATGATGAGCATCATTCGTTGGCAGATGCACTCTACGTTGGCGTGTGTCTAGATGTGTGTTCAATTATCATTTTCCCTTTAAACTTTAGGCGCTGGTCGTTGCTGGCCTGGGTGCATGCCACATCGGCACGTGTCCCGTTTTGTGTTTCGGAAATGAACTTTAACCGCCGCGTATTGCTCAAACTGACCCTTTTGCTATTTATATTACTTTATGACCCTCTACACATTGTTGCACATTCATATTTGATTTTTTTGGGCAAGAAACCACCAATTCTGTACATTGCTTTCGGGGACACAATGTGGCCAACACAAGTTCTGACACAAATATTTTGTGTTGGTCTTTTTGTTGCTTTTGGTGAAGCATTATGGCCAACGCAATAACTCAAGATCTGATGTAAAAATCTTGCATTGGTCTTGTCATTGATTTCAATAAAGCAATATGGCCAACGCAAGAACGCAATATCCAACGCAAATATCTAGTATTGATATTGTGTTGGCCAAATAGTTGTTTGCGAAGGTCGCAAGGAGTTTGCTTTCCGAGCCTATTGTTTCTTGGAGGTTGTTGGGAACCCCACCACATGTGTTTCTCATTACTGTGAAACTCTTGTCGGAGATCGGAAGTTGTTTTCCCTATCTCTTCACCTAGAAGTCACCAAAAATCACATCACTTGTGTTCCTATTTGTCGGGGGACCCTCATCGGAGGTCCCTAGAAGTTTGCTTTGACCATGTCTTCGTCGAATGTTGTCAGAAATACCACCACTTGCTTCCTCTTTGCCATGGAACCTTTTGTCGGAGATTTACAAAAATTTGATTTCTTTATTACTTCGGTGGAGGTCACCAAAAACCCCACCATTTGTATTTATCCTTATCGTTGAACCCTTGTCGGGCGTCGCAAGAGGTTTACTTTTTCGATTGTATAGTCGGAAGTCACCACAAAATGAAACACAAGTCAACATAAAGGACTTGCATTAGGGACTTAACATCTATCACAAAAAAAGAAGATCAGTGCTATGGACATTTTTGACCAAAAAAATATAAGTGGTCGAAAAATAATGCTAAAAGCACGTGGGGCCAATATGAGCAAATTGGAAGAGTTGGGGGTCATTTTGAAAAATACTCTTTAAGAAAATATTCGGTAACGCCTAATAATTGGTCAAACTTCTCAAACAGTCAATAATTGGTGCGAAGCTCGAACGAACAATTGTTTTCAAAACCAGATCGGAAGGCGAACTGAAAAAGCATCTGGTTCAGTCCAAACCGGTTCAAATTGTTTTTATTCAACCGTCTGAACCGCATGAAAAACAAGCTTTTTAAAATAAACACTTACTCAATACTTCAATAAAAAGTATGATTCTTTGGTTAACAATTCATGCACAAGTTTATTTCAGCTATATGTCCTATCTTCAATACCCAACAATCCAATTTTTCAAAAAAATAGCATGTAGTTTATTGTTTAATAAAATATTGGGTTATTTTGACTTTGCTCTCCAAATTTTGCCTTGAATTAGACTTTACCCCCCATATTTTCATTAATTAGACTTTACCCCCCAAAACTAACTGTTCCGTCAGCTCACCTCCCAAACCTTTGAGTTCTTTTCCGTCAGCTCATCCTTTCTCCTAGATGGTGAGCTGACGGAACAGTTGGTTTTGGCGGTAAAGACTAATTAATGAAAAGGTGGGGGGTAAAGTCTAATTCAAGGTAAAATTTGGGGGGCAAAGTCAAAATAACCCTAAAATATATTGAATAAATTACACTTTGCCCCCCTTAGTCTAGCTTGAAAACACTTAACCCCCCCTTTAGTTTATTTTGTTTCAAATTGCACCTTAAAGTTTAAAATCTTAGCACAGTTCCCCTTTTGCCAACTACTTAATTTTCTCATTTGGTAAATTTTATCAGATCAAAAGTGGATTGAAGGGGGCTCATTGTCTGCCACTCTCAGCTTAACAATCAACCGTCCGTGTTGACGTGGCAAGATTTCTTTGGAGCACATGCTGATCGCCAGGTCACCAACCTTGTCGTGTGCTGGATGACGTGGCATGAAGGTTCCACTTCTAGACACGTAGGTATGGCATGGGCCACCTGATATTGTCACACATCAGCCCAAAAGGCCTTCTGTGGGGGCCCATTTGGCCCATGTTTCAGTTTGATACCTACGATAAACCTAAGTATATCAATCTCGCCCTATGGATTGTATATTGCTCGGCCCAGCTCTCCAAAGCCCTTCAAATTCCCCTCCAAAGACTTGTGGGTGCGTCGAGCCAGGTCCAGTTCTCATAGTTGCTCTTGATGAGGGCCGGGCCAGGAAACCTACAACCTTGTCCTACCTAGCCCTCCATATAAATATATAAATATATTATTATAAATGTATGTAATACAAATAATAATTATCAAGTGGATAAATCAACGGCTAAGTGGGGCTAATCAATCATAAGTCAGATCAATCACCGTGGCCCTGTGAGAATTGGAGTCCTCAAGCTTGAATATATAAGTATTAAAAGCATTATATAGTACTTTTATATTGTATCGTCGGTCTCAAGTTAGGAGAAAGGACGAGAGCTTTAAATGTCTACTTAAAGCCTAAAGCTATTGGCACGTCGGTAGTCGGCCTATGGAAGATCAAAGCTAAATCCGAAGACCTTTTTTTACCGATTTTTTTAAACCAAACGACGTGGTGTTAAGGTTATTTGTGTGTGTGCTATATACAGAGAGTCGGTGCATATAGACGAAGAGTGTGTGTGTGTATATCTAACTTGTTAGGTAAGTCACTATGTATATCTATTTATACCTGGCCTTAGAGCCCTAATGATATGTGATTTTCCTATCATGGTATCTGAGCTAGGCCTAAGCCCTAGTTGTTCCTGAAATTGCGAGCTCTGGATCATAGCCACCCTTCGCGAGATCGTCTCTCCCCTCGCGCGATCGCCCTCTCACCTTGCGATCATCATAGCCAGCAGCCACCTCGCGATCAAGATCACGACCAGCCTCGCGCGATCCGCTCTCTGCTCGCGCGATGCCTTGCTATCGCGCCTCTCACCTCGCGATCATCACGTCCGGCATCTACCTAGCGATCGCAACCAGCCTCGCACGACCGATCATCTCTCCCCCCGTTCTTGCGATCGAGACCAGCCTCGCATGACCCCAGCACCAGCCGAACCATAGCCGACAGCCACCGATGGTGTGCGACACCGTCCCCTCCTCACGAGCAGCCCGTTGCCGCTCTCCTCGCTGTGTGTTCCAATGTCCGCCCCTCCTCGAAAGTAGCCCGATGTTGCCCTCCTCGCGAGCAACCCACTGCTACCCTCCTCGCTGTGTGCACCGACATTGGCCCTAGACTAGGGATTGTCGCAACACCAACCCCCCCCCCCCTCACGCGCGTGCATCATGACATCCTTCAATAATGATCAGATTGTTGGGAGGTGTCTCCCCACGCACACTGATCTCCTCCTATCCACTTATATGAACTAAACTCCCTAGTCGGCATTGGTCCGTAACGAGCTAGATGGCCAGTTCCTCTATTGTCACCTCTTTCATGCCATCCTACCCTCCGAGGATATTGATGCCCTTTACACACTCGGGACGTCAGAATCGTCCATCAAGAACATCGATGGCACTACGTTCGAAATCATTGCCACATCGATCATTCCTCCATTCGCTGCAGATCTTTAGCGTGTGATGGCTCGCTGATCTTATGAGGATGCACACGTCAAGGCCTTCCTTGTCACATCGGTGGATATATATCTCCCTACGTAGCGGTCTGGTTGCCTTCAAACTGCCTGTGCTATCTGGACGCACCTCTACTGTCTCTTTGTTCAGTCAGACGGCGCACGCGAGGCCCATCTCCTGAGAAAGATGATGAGAGCCTAGTAGGGGTGCCTGGCGTGTGAAGATCTATCGAAAAACCAATGGATCTGGTAGAAAACCCGTGTTTTCGCCCGATCACTCAATTCCTGACCGGTTGCGCCCAACCGATCGATCGACTTTGACCGATCACTGAAGACAGACTAATCGATAGACAGGCGATCGATTGAAAAACCAAAGGATCGGGCACAAAACTCGAGTTTTTGCCCAATCACTCGAATCCTAACCGGTTGAAGACACCCGATCAGTCGCCCTTGACCGATCAGTCAAAAATCCAAAGGATCAGGCAGAAAACCCATGCTTTCACCCGATCACTCGATTCTAGACTGATTGAAGACACCCGATCGGTCGCCCTCGACCGATCGGTCACATACACCCAATCCAAAGGATCGGGTAGAAAACCCATGCTCTCGTCCGATCACTCAATTTCAAACTGGCTGAAGACACTCGATCGGTCGCAGACACCTGATCAGTCGCCCTCGATCAATCGATCAAAAATCCAAACGATCAGGCAGAAAACCCATGTTTTTGCCCGATCACTTGATTTCTGACCGATTGAAGACACCCGTTCGGTAGTCGTCGACCGATCGATCACAGACACCCAATCAGTCGCAAGCACCCGATCGGTCGCACACTCGATCGATCACCCTCGACCGATCAGTCAAAGATACTCGGTCGGCCAACAGTACTTGATGCAAAATCAGTAACACTAGCCCTTGGTAGGGGTTGGATGACTCTTGCCAAGACAGAGGAGGAATTTTGCACCAGAGTTCCAAGTCAGCTAGATCAATCTCTAGTTAGCTTGGAGGGGGTAGCTGTGGGTGCAAAATTTGGCCAACGCCAAAGACGGGACCCACTACAAAGACAATAACGGGGCCAACTAGCCCTGCCTGGGCATCTACAAAGAAGACGACAGGGTCGACCAACCCTGCCTGGAGCTTGACAAAGCGCATGCAGAAATTGCCTCGGACCCCGGTTTAGTATAAACCTCTATAAATAGCAGACCATGTAACATCCGCCCCAAATACACAAGATATTATCCGCTTTGCTCGTGTCCGCACGAGAACGTCCCAGGGTGGTCACCCATCCTAGTACTACTCTCGTCCGAGCACGCTTAACTACGGAATTCTTACGAAATTCGTAACGACGCACGGTTTTAAAATGTGTCTTCTATGTTTGAGAGGGAAAATTATATAAGTAGCTCAGGATCTCCTTCTCTCCAGGTGATGTGAGGCTAACTCATGGCCTTGTGCACCTCACCTCACCTCACCTCATCCATCTTAGCATCATAGCCTCAGGAGTCTTGGCTCTTGGCTATTGGCCTTTTGGATCTTGGTCGTCACAATCCACCCCCCTTAGGGCTACACGTCCTCGTGTAGGGTTAGACCCCCCCATCCTAAGGAGACCCAGCTCGGATACCATTTTGTAACATCCGCCCCAAACACACAAGATATTGTCCGCTTTGCCCGTGTCCGCACGAGAACGTCCCAGGGTGGTCACTCATCCTAGTACTACTCTCGTCCGAGCACACTTAACTATGGAGTTCTTACGAAATCCATAGCGGCGCATGGTTTTAAAACACGTCTTCTATGTTTGGGAGGGGAAATTATATAAGTAGCTCAGGATCTCCTTCTCTCTAAGCAATGTGGGACTAACTCGTGGCCTTGTACATCTCACCTCGCCTCATCCATCTTGGCATCACAGCCTCAGGAGTCTTGGCTCTTGGCTTATTGGATCTTGGTCGTCACATACCATATGTGTATTCCAGATCGATTATCTGATTTCTGAATCGGACTTTTGAAAACCAGAGCTCAAACTTCTTCCTCTTCACTTAGATAAGTGATATTCGGTCTGTCAAGGTCACTACATTTCAGGTGATAGTGAATTCAGGTTGCCCCTTATAGCATGGAGACGTAGGCTTCGGCTAAACTCCGAGATCATATCTCGTGTCAACTATCAATCGATTACTCTCTTCTCAACTCTCTTACTAGTTTCTAAACCTAAGTCCACAAACATTTAACTACTTCAAAGTTCAAGTCAAAGATGTTAACAATCGAACCAACGATTCAATCGACATTCATCTCGAATCGATTGACTGGTGGCCGGAGTTCTTTGGTCGGCACGAGAATCATCCCCCACAACCTTCTACGTACCCTTGTGCCAGCCCACGAAGGTCCTTTGAATGTTCTTGTCGTCTTGCAGGCCAGATGGCATCTCAGGGTGGAGGGGGATGCACCGGTCTCATCTGTCCCAGGTGAACACTCTGGAAGGCCCCGGAAAAAGGTTGTCACTAACTAAATTTGTCAGTGGTGCACATAGCAAACTTGGCCCACAAACACCCATATAGTCCCATGAGGGTGCTATATCTGTCACTTTAGTAACGTCGTACTGTGCAACTGTGGGGGCGAGATGGGTATGAATAGTTCGGTTGTTTGAGAGCTGGCTGTGGGCGACATGGATATCCTTTCAAGTTTCCGATAGGCAAAAGGCGATATCTCTCGTCAGTGAGCTGGCTACGGGTGGTGTGGATATCCTTTTCAGTTTTTGTAACATCTGCCCCAAACACACAAGATTTTGTCCGCTTTGCCCGTGCATGCACAAGGACTTCCCAAGGGGTCACCCATCCTAGTACTACTCTTGCCTGAGCATGCTTAACTATGAATTACGAAATCCATAGCAGCACATGTGGGTACCGGACCGGATCAGAGCGGCATGGGCCCGCGCAATGACCCAAGTGGGTAAGCCTGCCCGGGCTCATGGGCCCACTCTAAAAGGCTCGCAGATCAAGCCCTCCCCCTTATTGGGCTCGAACAACGGCCTAATAAGAGCCCAACAAGAAGGCCCAGAACCAGTGCCACATCATCATCGCCACATCATCACTGTCATATTGGGCACATGCCTATGCTATAAAAGGACCCCCAAGGCATCCAGGATGGGGGTTGGTCATTCAATTAGAGGAGGATTCCAGAGCAATGGCTAGAGCTCAATTCTCCCCTTCTTGTTCTCTTCTAGTTGCTCTGTGCAACCCCACTGTACAAAGCTTCTCTTGGCCTATCAGGAGAACGCTCACCCCTCATTTACTCAAATTATAGTGAAGATCAGGTGGCACCTCTTGCCCGGAGACGTAGGTCGTAAGACCGAACTTCGACACAACTCCATGTGTCGTCTCTCTCCTTCTCAACTTTCTAATATCTAACATACAAACCATCAACATTCAATCAAGGCTGTAGGGCGGGGTTCCCGATCAAGGCGGCACGGAAATCTCCCCCATAATCTTTGGCGCCGTCTGTGGGATATCGATAGAGGTCTTACCCACACCTTTACCGACTCCTATTCAACTTGTGGTGACGAGCCACAAGTCCTCCTCCAAATCAACCTCAATGCCTTCATCACGTCGACGTCAACACGCTCGATGGTGAAGGCTAGCACCAACCCACCAAAGGCGGGTGCTGAACGAACAAACGATATACTGATCGAAGAAGAATAAAAAGTCTCGGTTGCAATCAACCAAATAAATGTTCGAGAGCGACCGGGGCCGCAAGGCAGCCATCCAGAAGGGTACAGCGATCGGCAAGACTCGTCATCCCCGAGGTGTCGATCTGGCAAAGAACACGCTATTCAAGGGAGCGAGTCTCAGGCTACATACGAGATCTCGGCTGCTGACTTCCAACTGCTAAATCTCCTCAAGAAGAATGCGGCCCTCGAACAAGAGAGAGACTCCTTGAAGAAGGCAGCTGAAAGGGCGAAGGTTATGATCCTTAACTCTCCCACTGCGACTGAAGGCCTACTGAAGACTCGCCCAGCTACGAGTCATCACCTCAAAGAACCAAGGAAGGTTCATGCCGAAAAACGTCAGGCATCCACGCAAGCACCTAAACAAACGGTGTGGGATCGTCTTAACATTGAATGCGCTCCAAGCCACCGTCAAGAGAGGTCACCTGAATCAACAGGGTCCACTGGACGCCACGTTCACTCGCATGTAAGAATGTCAGATGCACGTGAGCTACTCAACCGACGAAGGCAAACCACCGATGGGGGACGCCGCCATCAAGATCGCAGGCTATTAATCGCCCCAGCGGGGCCTCTTCATCCCGAGATGCTCGCAACCCTTTTCCCTGTAGGTTGGCGAGCACCAAGTCTGCCCAAGTTCAACTGCATCAAGGGAGGCCCAGCTCTCCACATCCTAGCCTACAAGCAGGCCCTGACGACATACGAGTATGAGAACCATGTTCTTTGTCGTATGTTTGCGGGAAGCCTCGAGGGGCCTTCCCTTGATTGGTACCACACATTGTCTACCGGTGTGGTGGCTACTTTTGAAGAATTGGCGGAACTCTTCATGGATCATTATCGACTTAACCTGAAGCCAGAAAAGCAGTTGGATACTCTTTACCGGCTAAAGATGGGCTCCGACGAATCCCTGAGGAGCTTCACAACCAGGTTTTGCAATGAGCATTCTGAGCTCACTGGCTGTTACCAAAATGAGGAGGCTATTATATTGGCGTTCCAGAATGCCATCCGGTCGGAACTCCATATCTACACTGATTTTATCCGACATCCTCCGAGCTCCTTGGAGGCAATGTTCAAACACGTGTAGCGGGGAGATAGATGTAGAGGACAACCAGCGGGCCAAAAAGTTGCGCGAACCACGCTTGCCTTGCGACTCTCGACACAGGAAGGCTGACGAAGCCCCGAGGGATGCACACTACAAGAAGTCTTCCAATGCTGCATCCAACCAAAAGGTACAAGCCAAAAGATACAATGAAGATCCGAAGTCCCTTCCAGCAGGGAAGAGGCGAACTCCAAGGGAGCAAAGGGTATTCACTGAGCTGAACACCTCCATTGAAGACATCTTCGCCTATTTGCAGAACGAGCCCTTTTGCAAATGGCCACAGCCTCTCCCTCCAAATTCTGACCAGGCGGGAGATACGACAGCCTATTGTGAGTTCCATCACAGCTATGGCCACCCAACCTCTATATGTCGGAAGCTAAAGCATCAAATCAAAGACCTGATCCAAGAAGGGCAGCTCGATGGCTACCTCGCTAACAAGGAACCAGGTCGAGAAAAGAAAAGGCAGTAGCAGTGGAGAAAGAAAGTCAACATAACACGTAGATACATAATCATAAAGTCCGTTGGGCAATATTTGAAAAAGTGTAACTGTAACTTTGTTATATCAATAAAGTGTCCTTTTTTCTCAAAATCAAATATCTCGAAGTTCGATTCCACCATGTTAAGGCATAAAAAAAAAGGCTCCTAGCAACCAAGGTCAATCGAAGACCTTCGATTCCACCCATTCAAGTCGGAAGCTCGAAGGCAATTCGGCTACGCCCTCTCGAGGCTAAAGTCTGATAAAAAGGCTCCTGGTAGCCCAGGTCAACCAAAGACCTTCGATTCCGCTCGTTCAAGTCGGAAGCTCGAAGGCAATTCGGTTACGCCCTTTTAAGGCGAAAGTCCGATAAAAAGGCTCCTGGCAACCTAGGTCAACCAAAGACCTTCGATTCTGCCCATTCAAGTCAGAAGCTCGAAGGTAATTTGGCTACGCCCTCTCGAGGCTAAAGTCCGATAAAAAGGCTCTTGGCAACCCAGCTTAACCAAAGACCTTCGATTCTGCCCATTTAAGTCAGAAGCTCGAAGGCAATTCGGCTATGCCCTTTCAAGGCAAAGTTCGATAAAAAGGCTCCTGGCAATCCAGGTCAAGCTAATCTATCAACTATACTCATCCGAGGCGATGAGAATAAGTCTAAGGCAGGCGTCGCCGCTTCAACATGCACCAAGTTCAAGGAGACATCCTTGGCACTTGAAGACAAAGTCCAAGGCGATCAACGCCTCGGTGCTCTACAAGCCCAAGGCCTAGCCCTTGGCACTCGAAGATAAAGTCTGAGGTGACCAAAACCTCGACACTCTACAAGCCCAAGGTCCTGCCCTTGGCACTTGAAGGCAAAGTCCGAGGCGACCAACACTTCGGCACTCTACAAGCCCAAGGCCCAGCCCTTGGCTTTCGAAGACAAAGTCCGAGGTGACCAACACCTTGGCACTCTACAAGCCCAAAGCCCAGCCCTTGGCACTCAAAGACAAAGTCCTAGGCGACCAACGCCTTGGCACTCAACAAGCACAAGGCCCAGCCCTTGGCACTCGAAGACAAAGTTCGAGGTGACCAATGCCTCGACAATCTATAAGCCCAAGGCCCTGCCCTTGGTACTCAAAGACATAGTCCGAGGCGACCGATACCTCAGCACTCTACAAACCCAAGGCCCTACCCTTAACATATAAAGACGAAGTTCAAGACGTCGTCACTAACGTATTGGCATTCGATCAAAAGCATCAGACTGTCACTGGCCATCACCTTTTCTCGACGACTGACGGTTCCAACGCCTCGGCACTCTACAAGCCCAAGGCCCAGTCCTTGGCACTCGAAGACAAAGTCCGAGGCGATCAACACCTCGGCACTTTACAATCCCAAGGCCCTACCCTTGGCACTTGAAGACAAAGTTCGAGGCGACCAACGCCTCGGCACTCTACAAGCCCAAGGCCCAGCCCTTGGCACTAGAAGACAAAGTCCGAGGCAACCAACGCCTTGGCACTCTACAAGCCCAAGGCCCAGCCCTTGGCACTAGAAGACAAAGTCCGAGGCCACCAACGCCATAGCACTCAACAAGCACAAGGCCCAGCCCTTGGCACTCGACGATAAAGTCCGAGGTGACTAATGCCTCGATAATCTATAAGCCTAAGGCCCTGCCCTTGGTACTCGAAGACATAGGCCGAGGCGACCGATACCTCAGCACTCTACAAACCCAAGGCCCTACCCTTGGCATATAAAGACAAAGTCTGAAATGTCATCGCCGACGTATTGGCATTCGATTAAAAGTCCAAGCTTAGTCTTGTCACTCAGGTCCAAGCATCAGACTGTCACTGGCCATCACCTTTTCTCGACGACTGACAGTTCCAAACCGGTTAGGGGGTGGTCGGTCTAACTCTGTCAGCGTGTCTCCACACTGGTGCAGCCGACGGGGGGTTCCTCATGATCTTCGTCCGTAAAAGGCCTTAACGGCCCGAGATCGCCATCAAAGCCACTGTCCGAATCCTCAATATGTGGCATAGGAGGAGCACAAACATTCTTCTTTGTTCCTAGATAGTGTTTTCCCAACACAGCGGGTCCCCTGACGGTTTTTATCATGAAAAGAGTGGCCTACAATGGGTGAACATGCGATAAGTAAAGAGTAGGGTGGGTGAAAAATCCATCGAAACACGAGATAAAATGGTGCTTCATTGATCTTGGCCAAGTCAACACCCTCACATGACCGTAGTACCTGGCGAATACAGTAACCAGGTGCGGTAGTACATTGGGTGAAGACTGGCTAGCCATCACGCGGTGTCATCCTAGATTATCTCTAAGAAGCCCTCTCAAGTATAGTGTTATCCCTCACCGACAACCCCGCGTACCAGTGTTTTAGGAATATGATTGAAAAAGTGTCGGTTTCAGATAGGGCTAAAATTCAAAAAATACACTATTTTCAATACCGACACTTTTTGGCCTCTTCTAGCAGCCCCAATAACGCGGTATCGGCATCAACAAGTAGCCCCCCCTCGGTTTCGTACAAAAATCGAGTGGGGAGGGGGTGACGGCACACCATCAGCAGCACACCCCTCGGTTTCGTCAGAAAACTGAGAAGGGGTGTGTGACGGCATCAACAAGCAGCCCCCCCTCGGTTTTGCACAAAAACCAAGTTGGGAGGGGGTGACGGCACCCCACAAGCAGCCCCCCCATCTCGGTTTCACAAAAAACTAAGAGGGGAGGGGGTGTTGGCATCAGCTACAACCACCCCTCGGTTTTGTCAGAAAACCGAGATGGGATGTGTGTCAGCATCAATAAGCAGCCCCCCCTCAGTTTTACAGAAAAACCGAGTGGGGAGGGGGTGACGGCACATCGTCAGCAGCACACCCCTCGGTTTCGTCAGAAAATCAAGAGGGGGTGTGTGTCGGCATCAACAAGCAGCCCCCTCTCGGTTTTGCACAAAAACCGAGTGGGGAGGGGGTAACGGTACACCATCAGCAGCACACCCCTCGGTTTCATCAGAAAACCGAGAGGGGGTGTGTGTCGGCATCAACAAGCAGCCCCCCTTGGTTTCGTACAAAAACCGAGTAGGGAGGGGGTGACGACACACCATCAGCAGCACACCCCTCGGTTCCGTTAGAAAACCGAGAGGGGATGTGTGTCGGCATCAACAAGCAGCCCCCCCTCGGTTTCGCACAAAAACCGAGTGGGGAGGGGGTGACGGCACACCATCAACAACCATCCATCGGTTTTGTCAGAAAACTAAGAGGGGGTGTGTGTCGGCATCAACAAGCAGCCCCCCCCTCGGTTTCGCACAAAAACCGAGTGGGGAGGGGGTGACGGCACACTGTCAGCAGCACAACTCTCGGTTTCATCAGAAAACCGAGAGGGGGTGTGTGTCGGCATCAACAAGCACCCCCCCCCTCGGTTTCGCACAAAAACCAAGTAAGGGGGGGGTGTGACGGCATCAACAAGCAGCCCCCCCCCTCGGTTTCGTCAAAAAACCGAGAGGGGGGGTGCGTCGGCATCAACAACAATCTACCTCTTGGTTTTGTCAGAAAACCAAGAGGGGGGAGATCGACGTCACCAACAGAAGCAAGGCAAGGCAAAAAAAAAGGAGTCCCACTTTCAAAACAACTTGTCACCATCACATGAGTTGTCTGCCATTTATCCCTTGCTTTGATCAAACAGCAAACACAGAAACCAGTGGTGGGGATTCACACGAGCAAATTGATATATATATATATATATATATATATATATATATATATATATATATATATATATATATATATATATATATATATATATATATATATATATATATATATATATATATATATATATATATATATATATATATATATATATATATATATATATATATATATATATATATATATATATATGGGGCCACCGATCGATATGGGATTCAATCAGCTTTTGGTGAAAGAGGCGGGTGGCAAGCATCAATTCTCGGAGTACACGCAGTGGCTGGAAGGAGGAGCATAGCCTGCTCCCCAATTTTAGATCGGGCCACACGCACCCTCACCTCCAAAATGATCGGAAACATGTGACCCACAGCCCTCTTCTTCCTCGCACCGGATCAACAGCCCGGAGAGAAGACTGCTAACTCCTCGTCCTCGGATCCGAGACCTGCAACACAAGCGCCTCCCATCACCCGCAACCCAGATGGGGTAGCGACGACTGCAAATTGATTGGCGACGGTAGGGCCTCCCGGTCGACCAAGTCTTGTGCTCTCCATTACCCTTGATCGTCCTCGCCTCGACGTCAATTAGTAGCACGGCCCCAAGTCTGCGGACCGCTCGACACCGATCTACTCCAAGCCCATGAGCCAATCGGCACCGATCTTGAAGAAGTATGTCGTGCCTCCTTCTTTGGTGTACAGCACCAACAAAAAGCAAAACAAAGAAGAGAAAGAAGGAATGAAAACCAAAGAAAGGAAAGAGAGAGAGGGACGTCTGCTCTCTCACCGAAGTCAAAGGAAAGAAAGAAAGAGGGAAAGAAAATCAAAAGCAAAAGAAAGAAACTGAAAGCCACACATGCCACTCATCGGTCGCTCGGGATGGAAACAATAGCCCCACGCCACTCGATCGTCACTCGGGATGGAAACAAAAGCCGCACGCCACTCGATCATCCCTCGGGATCAAAGCAAAAGCTGCACATACCACTCGTCAGTCCGGATGGAAACAAAAGCCCCACGCCACTCGATCGTCGCTCGGGATGGAAACAAAAGCCGCACGCCACTCGATCGTCGCTCGGGATGAAAGCAAAATCCACACATGCCACTCGTCGCTCGGGATGGAAACAAAAGCCCCACGCCACTCGATCGTTGCTCGGGATCAAAGCAAAAGCCGCACGCCACTCACCGCATGGGATGGAAACGAAGGTCGCACACCACTCGATCGCCGCTCGGGATCCTAATGAAAGCCATATGCTCGCTGCTCTTCTGATGGTCAATCATTATAAGTGGGACACCAATGCCATAATAGGAATTAACCCATATAACAATCAGCTGTGCCATCCAACCTTCATCCAACCCACATCCAAACTCAATGACGTTGAAACCTTTTGTCTTGTTATGACGTCGAGCATCAGGCCTCATAGTGGGGTATGCCTCCATTCGTTTGGTGTAGGATTCCAAAAGGCACTGATTTGTTTTTTTCGGGAGCACCCACTTATAAAATCGAGACTTTTTGGCTCGCACCAAAAGGGTCTTGGCATCGGCAGAAGGAAAAGGGGTCTCGGTGTCCTCTCGGTCGGGAAACGTACTGAGTTTTCGGAAACGCCCCCCTCGCAAAATTGAGACTTTTTGGCTCGCACCAAAAGGGTCTCGGCGTCGGCAGAAGGAAAAGGGGTCTCGGCGTCCTCTCGGTCAAGAAACGTACTGAGTTTTCGAAAACGCCCCCTTGCAAAACCGAGACTTTTTGGCTCGCACCAAAAGGGTCTCGGCGTCGGCAGAAGGAAAAGAGGTCTCGGCGTCCTCTTGGTCGGGAAACGTACTGAATTTTCTGAAACGCCCCCTTGCAAAACTGAGACTTTTTGGTTCGCACCAAAAGGGTCTCGGCGTCCTCTCGGTCGGGAAACGTACTGAGTTTTCAGAAACGCCCCTCACAAAACCGAGACTTTTTGGCTCGCACCAAAAGGGTCTCGGCATCGGGAGAAGGAAAAGGGGTCTCGGCGTCCTCTCGGTCGGAAAACGTACTGAGTTTTTCAGAAATGCCCCCTTGCAAAACCGAGACTTTTTGGCTCGCACCAAAAGGGTCTCGGCGTCGGCAGAAGGAAAAGTAGTCTCGGCGTCCTCTCAGTCGGGAAACGTACTGAGTTCTCTGAAATGCCCACTTACAAAACCGAGACTTTTTGGCTCGCACCACAAGGGTCTCGGCATCGACAGATCAACCCAAGTATCCAACACGAACACGTTGGCTAGGCTCATGACACGAGTCGAGACTCTGCTAATACGAACCGCGACACCGACGACCCTTGCTAACCATGCCAGAATCCTAAGGCGTTTGCACCTTGGAATCCTAGCCGACCCAGGGGGTCCTGACCCAACTGGGAGGGGGTAACTGTGGGTGCAAAAATTGTACCGGACCGGATCAGAGTGACATGGGCCCGCGCAACGGCCCAAGTGGGTAAGCCCACCCAGGCTCATGGGCCCACTCTAAGGGGCTCGCAGATCAAGCCCTCCCCCTTATTGGGCTCGAACAACGGCCCAATAAGGGCCCAGCAAGAAGGCCCAGAACCAGTGTCACGTCATCATCGCCACATCATCACTGCCATATTGGGCACATGCCTATGCTATAAAAGGACCCCCAAGGCATCCAGGATGGGGGTTGGTCATTCAATTAGAGGAGGATTCCAGAGCAATGGCTAGAGCTCAATTCTCCCCTTCTTGTTCTCTTCTAGTTGCTCTGTGCAACCCCACTGTACAAAGCTTCTCTTAGCCTGTCAGGAGAACGCTCACCCCTCATTTACTCAAATTATAGTAAAGATCAGGTGACACCTCTCGCCCGGAGACGTAGGTCGTAAGACCGAACTTTGACAACAACTCCATATGTCATCTCTCTTCTTCTCAACTTTCTAATCTCTAACATACAAACCATCAACATTCAATCAAGGCTGTGGGATGGGGTTCTCGATCAAGGCGGCACGAAAATCTCCCCCACAGCACATAGTTTTAAAACGCATTTTCTATGTTTGGAAGGAGAAATTATATAAGTAGCTCATGATCTCCTTATCTCCAAGTGAAGTGGAGCTAACTCGTGGCCTTGTACACCTCATCTCACCTCATCCATCTTGGCATCGCAACTTCAAGAATCTTAGCTCTTGGCTATTGGACCTTGGTCGTCACAATCCACCCCCTTAAGGGCTACACGTCTATGTGTAGGGTTAAACCCCCCCATTGCGAGGAGAATTGGCTCTGATACCATTTTGTAGCATCCACCCCAAACACATAATATTTTGTCCGCTTTGCTCGTGCCTGCACGAGGACTTCCCAAGGGGTCACCCATCCTAGTACTATTCTCGCCTGAGTATGCTTAACCACGTAGTTCTTACGAAATCCGTAGCGGCGCACGATTTTAAAACACGTCTTCTATGTTTGGAAGGGAAAATTATATAAGTAGCTCATGATCTCCTTCTATCTAGGCGATGTGGGGCTAACTCATGGCCTTGTACACCCCACCCCACTGTTGTGATTTTAAATTGGTATACCGCAATTGCACGGTGTCTATCTGATAGACAGTGACAAATACGGGTCGATCCACAGAGACTTGATTGAAAACTAATTAAAGAAAGATTAATAATTAAACTAGTATGGAAAGATCTCCAAAGGAGAGCGAGTGGATTTATGCTAATTAAAACAAACGCAAAGAGAAAAACGTAATAAAATAAAGGTTATGGAGAATCAATGGATGAGAACTAGGATTTCGGGGTTACACTTGGACATTCACAAGTAATATTGATTCATTATCTCAGTTGGGGTAGAATGGCGTGTTCATCTCAACCGGAAGATTTAACAATTAAAATCTGAGAATTTTTAATCTTAGATCTAGACAGTTGTCGATTATCATGAAGGAACTTGTTACACAACACAGGGACTCTCCCTAGCATCTGGCTAACCTGGGTCAACGCCGGATCTTAAAGAGTTTATAGAAGTGTCAACGTCTCTTTAAAAAGTTGAATCACAGAGCAGTCTATCTCTAAAGATTAAAGATTAAAGTGAAAAAAAATAATCATATGATGGTTATTTAAAAGACGTTACGATCGATATCGTACTGCTGTAGAAACTTCCCTATGCATCTACTATGCCTGAAGTCAATAATAGATACTAGCGAATATGCAAGCATGCAATATGTATTAAAGACCATCAAACAACCAACGATGAATGAAATTAAATCATAGAAGAGAATCAATGTTACTTATAAATAAACCAAGTTTCACCCCTAGCCCTAGCTAGGGGTTTAGCTACGCATGTTCATACAATTCACAATGAAAATATCGATGCGAGCAAACTCCAGTATGGATGACAAGCGGGTGCGTGAAGCTTCTGACGTGGATGATGGCGCGTCTTCGGCGATGGTAGCGTGCAGCTTCGTGATGATGGAGCGTGGCGTAGTCGGAGAAGATGGATGATCTGATGCTGTCGACATGCGGCTTCGTGATGATGGCCGTGGCTCAGAGATAGTGTAATGGTTGTAAAGATGGGTGATGGTTAGGGTATAGGTCGTCAAGCTCTCGAGATGGTGAAGATGGTGATGGAGGAAGACGATCGGGAGCCTAGGTGAAAAGATCGTCCCCCCTCTTGCTCTATAGGGTCTCCTATATATAGGGGGTAGATGTGCATGGTTTGGAGAGAGAGGAGGAGACGAGAGAGAGCCGATCAGTGTGAGAGAGGGAACGTGAGAGGATCTCCATAGAGAAAGAACTGTCATCGGGTAGAGAGAGTCCCGGAGAGAGAAAAGGATAGAAAGTGTCAGACTTTGGGATGGGGGTCCGAGACGATCGCGAGGGGGCAGCCAGCTCGAGATGGAGAGGGGGACGATTGTGATGGTCTGCATGGGAGCATGGAAGTCTCGCGATGGTCGGCTCGGATAGACGGAGAGAGATCGAGACGTGTAGAGGAGATCGAAAGAGGGATGCATGGTTCTCGAAGTAGCTATAGATCAGGCAAGAGAGAGAGAGGGTTTCGGTTTGAGAGAAAAACGGGATAGAGAGAGAAAAGATCCGATCACCAGTTTTGTAGGGAGAGAAAGAAACGGGAGAAAGAGAGAGGTTCAGGTTTTAGAGAGAGAGAGATGAATATCGGGTAGGAGAGAGAGAAGATCGGTTAAGAGAGAGAGACGTCCGGAGCTCAGCTCTCAATCGGGTCGGGGCTGGGTTTTAGAGAGAGAATCAGAGGGTTGCGTGCATGACCTGGACGGCTTCGGGATAGAGAGAACCGTTCGGAGGATGGACGGCTGCATGGGGCTCTCGGATTGAACGGTTGTGATTTAGTTAGAAAAAGAGAAGTTCTTTGGGCTCAGCTGGGTTTCGCCGGATTGGAGAAAACGGACGGCTGTGGCTGTTTGGTTTTAAAAGGATCTGTATGGTTGGGTTAGAGAAAGAAAATAGGGAGAGAGAAAGAAGTTCGGTGGAGGGGGGGGTTTTATTGTCATCTGGTTTTGATCGGGAAGAATGAAAAACAAAAGAAGAAAATAGAAGAGAGAGAAAAGGTGGCAGGAAAAGGACGATGGCCATCCAGACTTCAATTTCATTATCCATTCATTTGCGCATTTGCAACCTTCGTCTAGTCAAGCCATATGCATGTAGATAATAAGTCTTCTTTTTCAATTCGTTGTCTACTCATCGAACATCTATTTGATCCATGTGTCGAAGTGTGCATTATGCGTCCATGTGCCGAAACCATCTATAAAGTTTTGCTCCATTGTAGCCATGTGCGTTGAAAAGCAAGCTCTAATTCTCTGAAAATACATATAAAATGACGTCCATAAGGTTCCGGGGCATTAATCGATAAAAGGATAATTTGGATTATCAGGCAGTATAACTATCTTGCATGATATGTATGAGAGCGAACCAATATATCACTGTGTTCGTATGAAAGTCTACTAAACAGTGGTGCAAAGATAATCATGTAGTTTACGTGTATAGTATGAAAGTTTTACGTAGCAAACTGACGATATATGCTCGAGAATAATAGGATAATTAGCACGAATTGGCCGCTCAACACACCCCCAAACCTAATTCTTGCTCGCCCTCGAGTAAGAAGAGAAAAATAAACAAAGTAAATGACAAGATAAAAACTCCTAACTCACTTTCGCAGGAATCGCGATTGCACTTAGCACGTGCAATAAGCCGTTAAACCCCTGGATTACCCCAGTGGACGAGTTTCATCTCGTGAGGGTTTACAGTGAATCTACCCACAAAATTCAATTTATTTTATTATTATTATTTTATTATTATTATTATTTTTTTTGAGATAGGAAAGAAGAAATAAAAAAAAAGCAGTTTCGCAGAATAATTGAAAAGTACTCAAAAATAGAATTTCTAAGGCACAAGACTTACAAGGTATCTAGCCCAAGCTTCGGCTTTCGAAGTAAGCATTTTAGGTTCTAACTATTAGTTTCCCGTTAGAAAAGGTCAAGGTCAACTATGCTCGAGTGCACAGTGCTGTCAGGCTAAACACAACCGGGGGTTTGGTTCTTTACACTCATAACATTCTAACAATTTTCTAGAACGATCAAAGTCGACCTTAGAACCTGAGTCAAAACCAGCTAATGTAGACAGGCTAGTAAGAGTTGTGGATATTCACCTTAATACCTTTTGACTTTATATGTGATATTCCAGTTTTTTCACATTATTTATAGCGATGGCTTTCATACTATTTTTTTTTTCTGGATCTAATTATATATCCCTTCCTAACTTGTACCATGCTAGCTGCACTCTATGCTCATGACACGCTGCCAACGCTCTCATGAGTTAGGTAGCCATCCTCATGTTGCCTTTATATTCGATTCACTCTGCATCCATAGAATCATTCTCATAACCCTATCGACCAGGCTTCACTCATACCAAGGCATACAGGTTAAGACTTTTATATAATTAGGTCCTAGACCATGCTAATAGGTAGCCCTTTCCACTGTACCTTAGAATTCACTGGTGATCTATAGTAGTACTTTTTCTTTTTTTTTTTACCAAGTGAACCAGATCCGCATAGTTCATAAGGACTCTAGTTGACTATTAGGCCGATATGATAGTTTTGAATCTAAGCCCTAGACGTGTAAACCAGATGTGAAGTGAAAAGTTAAGTCTAGTTTGTTTTGACAATCTCTAAAAGGTTACTAAGGGTCAGAACCATATTAGACATACTTTTTCTAGCTAATCCTTAGGCTTTATACCTTGATTACCACGTGTCTTATGGTCCTATTCGAGTACGATAGAATTATACTACAAAACCTTAAATAAAGGTGAAATATAAATAGATATAATTTTTTTAAAAAAGAAAAAAAAACCGAATAGGATGGCAAAAGTAATACGATAAAAAACTAAAATATAAAAAAGAAAATAAAAACATGTAAATGTAAATTCCTATTGATTTCTATACGAACGCTATAGTTTTGGTATGGGACTACAGACAAGACACACATACACCAAGACATATATGTCGAGCTGTCCCGCTATAGCGTAAGTTGATGCATTTTTTTTTAAAAAAATTTATTATTATTATTATTATTATTATTTATAACAAAATACGTCAATACGTACTAAATTAAAACACCAGATGCAAGCAATGAAAATCACCCCCAAACCTAAATTAGATATTGCCCTCAATGTCCTCGATCGGTGGTAGGGATATGATATTATGGAATATCGGGCGTTGAGGCCAGAGCGTGAAAAATTTGCGCTGAAAAAGAAAGTTCATAGTGTTAAGTCGTCCGTCGTACAGAACGTTGTGGTCGTATAACCAAGGTCGACCGAGTACTATATCATAAGAATCCATGAGTGCTATGTCAAGAGGGATTACATCAGAGTAATCCTGAATTGTTATGGCTGGGTAAACCCACCCTATGTGTGACATCTATTGTGGGAGCCTTAAACAGCCATGCTAATGAATATGGTTCTTTGATGGGGATTTGTTCTATATCGAGTACATCAACAAAATATTTAGAAATTAAATTATTGCAGCTACCGCTATCCACTAAAATAGTAACAGATAGATTATACTCCATGATGCATCCAATGGTTTCAAACAGATTTGATCTTTCAAAATGGTCATCAACATCATCCTCTAATTCTAGGTGTGAAAGTGATAAGACAAGATTATCAGATGTAGACATGAATGCAAATGTTTACTAGCAAACCTCCCTTGATATATAGATTGTCTCGTTGTAGTTAAGACGCATGGGTTCACTCCTCGTGAGATTTTGAATGAACTAGGTCTTTCCTGAAAACGATAAGATAATACCAAGTCTTGTCATATAGAAATCACAAAAAACAAAAAATGATAATATAAAAATAAAGAAAAAACATGTACACATAAATTTTTATTTTTATTTTATTTTAATTTTTTTTACGACAATTTATATATATATGAATCATACAATCTAGGTTACCTCCCACTAAGTGCTAAGTTTAATATCATCAGCCCGACATGGTTCATATGGGATTAGTCTGTGTAAAGATGATCTTGTAAAAGAATCTCCTCTATAACCTTATCTTTTAGTTCTAAAAATAGCTTTAGCCTTTGCCCATTTACCTTGAAAATAGCACCATTCTAGGGATTCTCAATTTCTATGGCCTTATGATAATGAACTACACGAACTATAAAGGGGCCAGACCAACGAGATCTTAATTTTTCAGGAAATAAATTTAATCTGGAATTATACAAGAGAACTTTCATATCCGGTTCGAATGACTTTCTTAGGATGGATTTATCGTGTATTACTTTCATCTGCTCCTTATAGATTTTTCCATTTTCATATGCATCATTTCGTATTTCATCAAACTCATTCAGTTGTAGCTTGCGAAGGTTACCGGCTGAGGGTAAATCAAAATTAAATGTCTTGATTACCCAGTAGGCCCTATGTTCTAATTCAGCTAGCAAGTGGCAAGCCTTACCATACATAAGCCTATATGGGGACATTCCTAGTGAAGTTTTGTAAGCAGTTCGATAGGCCCATAACGCATCTATCAACCGTACCGATCAGTCTTTTCGATTTGGATTTACAGTTTTCTCTAGAATTTACTTGATCTGCCTATTCGAGACTTCCACGTGGCCACTTGTTTATGGATGATAGGGTGTAGCAACCTTATGGGTGACTGAATATTTCTTCATCAATCTATCGAATGTGCTATTACAAAAATGGTTTCTGCCATCACTTATGATCGCCCTAGGTGTACCGAACCGACTAAATACATAATCTTTGACAAACTTAATCACTACTTGGCTATCATTGGTCTTGGTCGGTATTGCCTCAACCCATTTTGAAGCATAATCAGCAAGATGTATAAATTTCCGAAAGAGCTTGGGAATGGCCCCATAAAATCTATACCCCAAATGTCAAAAATTTTAACTATCAAAATAGGATTTAGGGGCATCATATTCCGATTGGTTACTTTGCCAAGCTTTTGACATCTTTCACAACTAACACAAAATGCATGACAATCTTTAAAAATAGTAGGCCAATAAAATCCACATTGCAGAATCTTGGCAGCTGTCTTTTTAGCACTAAAATGACCTCCACAAGCACAGTCATGGCAAAATAATATCACACTGTTATGCTCATGATCAGGGACACATCTCCGAATGATTTGGTCGGGATAATATTTAAAAAGGTAGGGGTCATCCCAAAAGAAATATTTTACCTCAGATAAGAATTTAGATTTATCTTGTTTCGACCAATGATTAGGCATCTCTTCAGTGACTCGGTAATTTACTATATCTGCAAACCATGGGAGTTTAGAGATTTATAGCAACTGCTCATCGGGAAAACTTTCATGTAGAGGGAGTTCCTTACTAAAGGATTCTAAGTTTAACCTAGAGAGATGATCTGTGACCACATTTTCGCTACCTTTCTTGTCTCGAATTTCTAAATCATATTCTTGTAATAGAAGGATCTATCAAGTCAATCGAGTTTTGGTATCCTTTTTTGATAGAAGGTACCGTAAAACCGCATGATCTGTATACACGATGACATTAAATCCTATCAAATAAGGTCTAAACTTCTCTAGGGCAAAGACTACAGATAATAATTCTTTTTCAGTTGTAGTGTAGTTTAGTTGTGCATCATTTAGAGTACGACTCGTATAATAGATTACATGGGGTAACTTATCTACTCTTTGTCCCAAAACGGCTCCAATGGCATGATCTGATGCGTCACACATGCTTTCAAATGGGATAGACCAATTAGGAGGCTTGATGATGGGGGTAGAGGTGAGTTCTTTCTTTAATCGCTTGAAAGCTTCTAGACAAGATTCATCAAAAGCAAAAGGTACATCTTTGGAAAGTAAATTGCATAACGGCCTTGAAATTTTACTAAAATCTTTAATGAATCGCCTATAAAACCCAGCATGGCCTAAGAATGATCTTATATCTTTAACCGATCGTGGATGTGGAAGGTTAGAGATTAGATCAATCTTTGCTTTGTCTACCTCAATTCCTTTATCAGAGATGATATGCCCCAAGACTATTCCTTTCTTCACCATAAAATGACATTTTTCCTAATTTAGCACTAGATTTTTCTCTTTGCATCTTACAAGCACTAGTTCTAAATATTGCAAGCACTATTGATAATTAGATCCAAAGACTGAAAAGTCATCCATAAATACTTCAAGAAAATGTTCAACCATATCAGAAAAGATACTAGTCATACACCGCTGAAATATAGCAGGTGCATTGCATAACCCAAAGGGCATGCGTCTATAAACGAACGTTCCAAATGGACAAGTGAATGTAGTCTTCTCTTAATCCTCTGGTGCTATAGGAATTTGGTTATAACCAGAATAACCATCTAAAAAACAGTAGTAAGCATGTCCGGCTAACCGTTCTAGCATTTGATCTATGAAGGGGAGTGGAAAGTGATCTTTTCGTGTGGCGGAGTTTAACTTCCTATAGTCAATACATACTCTCCATCCAGTTTGCACTCTTGTAGGCACCAACTCATTTTCTTCGTTTATCACCACTGTGATACCCGATTTCTTTGGAACTACTTGGACATGGCTCACCCAGGAGATATCTGAAATCGGGTAAATCACTCCGGTATCCAAAAGTTTTAGTACTTCTATTCTAACCACTTCCTTCATTGCAGGGTTCAGCCGCCTTTGCGGTTCTCGACTTGTTTTAGTCTCCTCCTCGAGATGGATTCTATGTTGAACGACAGAGGGGCTTATGCCCTTTATATCGGCTATTGACCATCCTATAGCTTCTTTATGATCCTTAAGGATTTCAATAAGTTGTTTCTCTTGGTTTTTGTCTAGGTCTAAAGCTATTATGACTTAAAGGGTTTCAGCAGATCCTAAAAACACATATTTAAGATTTTATGGTAATGGTTTTAGTCCTAACTTCGGGGGCTTTATTATTGAAGGTACAGGTGGTGTCAGAGAAGGTGTGAGGATTTCTGGCTTAGGCTGCTATTTGTTCATTCCGAAAGAAGGGGTAGCATATAGTACTGCATTGATTTCATTGATATGATCATCAATATCAAAAGTTTTTCCAAAATGTGCAAGGCAAGCTTCCAGTGGGTCATCGTAGTTTACTTGTGATACTAAACTTTCTTTTTGTTCTTGCAAGTAGTTGACCTCTTCTAATTCATTACTTTCATCTCTAGGTTGTTTGCTCACATTAAATATATTGACTTGTATTGTCATGTTACCGAAAGAAATGTTCATGACACCATTTCGACAGTTGATTAATGTATTCGATGTTGCTAGGAAAGGTCACCCTAAGATTATCGGTACTCGATTAGTAAATTCAGTTGGTGGTTTTGTATTAAGGACCACAAAGTCAACAGGGAATACAAATTCTCCCACTTTGATTAGGACGTCTTCCACTATCCCTTTAGGATATCGAAGAAGCATCAGCTAGCTGAAGAGTCAATCTAGTGGGTTTTAACTCCCCCAGACCTAGCTCTTCATATATTGAATATGGAAGGAGGTTGACACTTGCACCTAAGTCGAGCAAGGCTTTCTCAATATGATATTCCCCAATTTCACAAGAAATGGTAGAACAGCCTGGGTCCTTATATTTGATAGGGGTTAAGCATGAAATAACCGAACTAGCCTGCTGAGCCATAAATGCTCTCTTGGGTACATTAGTTGCTCTCTTAAAAGTGCAAAGGTCCTTTAAGAATTTAGCGTATGTAGGTATTTGTTGGATTGCATCTAAGAGTGGAATATTAATTTTTACTTGTTTGAAAATTTCTAACATATTATCTATTTGCATTTTCTTCTTTGCTGGCTCTAGCATTTGCGATTAGTTAAACGGGTCGGGTCCGGGTCTAGGGGTTTTGGACATGACCCAAAACTAGACACGACACGAACCCGACCCAACATGACCCATTGCCACCCCTATAGAAGAAACGTTTTAAAATCATGCGCCACTACGAATTTCTTAAGAACACTGTAGTTAAGCTTGCTCGAGTGAGAGTAGTACCAGGATGGGTGACCTCCCTGTGAAGTTCTCGTGCGGGCATAGGCAAAGCGGACAATATCTTTTGTGTTTGGGGCGAATATTACAGTTTTTGATAGGCAAAAAAGGATATCCCTCGTCGGCAAGCTAGCTGCGGGTGACATAGATATTCTTTTCAGTTTTCGATAGGCAAAAGGCTATATCCCTCATAGATGAGTTGGTTGCAGGTGAGATCATGGATTTTCTTTTAAGTTTCTGAAAGACATAAGGTGATATCCCTCGTTGGCGAGCTGGCTACGGGCGACGTAGATATCCTTTTCAGTTTTCAATAGGCAAAAGGCGATATCCCTTGTCGATGAGCTAGTTATGGGCGACGTGGATATCCTTTTTAGTTTTTGATAGGCAAATAGCGATATCCCTCGTCTGTGAACTGGTTGTGGGCAACATGGATATCCTTTTCAATATCCCTCATTGACGAGCTGTTTGCGGGCGACGTGGATATTCTTTTCAGTTTTCGATAGGCAAAAGGCGATATCCCTTGTTGGCGAGCTGGCTGCGAGCGATGTGGATATCCTTTTCAGTTTTTGATAGACAAAATAGATCTCTCGTCGACGAGCTGGCTGCGGACGACGTGGATATCTTTTTTAGTTTTCGATAAGCAAAAGGAGATATCCCTCGTCTACAAGCTGGCTACGGGCAACGTGGATGTCCTTTTCAGTTTTCGATAGGCAAAAGGTGACGTCCCTCGTCGGCGAGCTGGCTGCGGGCGAGATCATGGATTTTCTTTTTAGTTTCTGATAGGCAAAAGACGACCTCCCTTGTCGGTAAGCTGGTTGCAGGTGAGATCATACCAGCACTAAAGCATCTATTCCCATCAAAACTCCGTAGTTTAAGCTTGCTTGGGCCAGAGCGAGCTAGGACGGGTGTCCTCCCGGGAAGCCCTTGTGCTGGGTGATCTCTTTAATCAGGGGCGACCTCGTTTACTAGGATAGTGAGCTGGTGCTATTTTCCGAGCACCGTCAATCATCGTCCACCTTAGATTGCATGAACCCCTCCCACGCCTTGAGATAGAGGTGCCTTTTACTATAGTCAAACCCCCACCAAAAATCTCTATGAGAAGCATGCATCTGGTCGGTGACTCATTGAGGGATCATGGAGGATGACATGAAGTAAATGGGCAAGAGGACAGGGAGGACCTTATGAGAATGGATCGCTCTGCATGAGAGAGCACTTCCCTTTCCATCCCTTGAGTTTGCTCTTGGTCTTCTCAATGAGAAAATTGGAGGTGTTTCTCTTGGATCTTCCAATAAAGTGCGTCCCCCCCAAGTAGTTCTCCTCTTTGGACATCAGGTGCACCTAAAGAATGTTAGCGAGCATCTCCCTTCTAGTTATATGGACATTGTTGCTAAAATGGATTGGTGATTCGAGAAGGTTAATTGCTTGGCCCGATCAACCGCTGTACAAATCCAAGCACTTCTTAAGAGTGCCAATCTCTTGCTCCTCCGCTTTCCCGAAGAGAAATAAATCATCTGCGAGCATTATTATTTTCATAGATTTTCAAGATTTTGGAGAGCATCTCAGATCCCAGAAGGAAGAGGTATGGTGACAGTGGACACCCCTGGCGGAGTCCTCTACTAGCTTTGAAAAAACATTCCAGAACGCCATTAATGATGATCGAGAAGGAAATGGAGGAGATGAGAATACCAATGATCCTACGGAATTGATCAAAAAAGTATATTAACTTGAGTGTGGAGAGAAGGAATACCCATTCCATACGGTCAGAGGCCTTAGCCATATCAATCTTGAGTGCAAAGTAGCGCACCCTCCCGGTGGTCCTCTTCATTGTATTGAACACCTCCGCAGTAATAATATAGTTATCCCCGATATGCCGATCTTGGATAAAAGCATTTTGGAACTTAGAAATATACATTTGGGACGCACACCTCTCAATCTATTAGTAATGAGGTTGGAGATAATCTTGTAACTAACATTGCATAGACGTATAGGGTGATAGCCTGCAGGGGAGTCACTTGCCTTCTTCTTAGGAATAAGCGAAATTCAAGTGTGATTGAGACCTAGGGGTATTCTGCAGTATGAGAAGCATTCCTGTATAGCAATAGTGAGGTCTGGGCCAATGATACCCCATGCACTCAGGTAGAACCCCGCACTTAGACCAAAGAACGGTTTTGTTCCAACCTCAATCTTTGCTCTCTCATTGGTCCATTTCAAGGGCTTTTGGTTATGTCATCGTGACGAATAGCATGAAATGACATACATGCCCTTGAAATGGACCAATGAGAGAGCAAAGATTGTTCCAACCTCTAAAAGAGCATCTCCAACTGAGTCCTAGCTTGGCTCCGACGTGTAGGTAGCCAAACATGCCACGCCAGCATAAGAGACCTCCAAAGTTCAGCAGCACTCCAACCGACTGCTAACTTCACTGCCTATTTAATTTAAAATGTCCAACATACCCTTGGACAATCTATACAATTACTCAAACATATCTATCAAGTTATATTTCTAAATTATAATATATAATGAAATATCATGAGCTATCACGTGGGGTCCATAGGATCGGAGCCGAGTTCGGACTTGTTTGGAACAAAATCGTTCTCCTTAGACCATCCGGTCCGAGAACGATTTTGTTCCAACCTCCTTAAAGAGGTTGGAGCATCCCGCTCTCTCTCATTGGTCCATATCGAGGGCATTTGATCATTTCACCATTATAAACATATGAAATGACAAACATACCCTTGGAATGGACCAATGAGAGAGAAGGGGATGCTCCAACCGTTGGAACAAAATCGTACTCGTCCGGTCCCGAAACCTTCATCCTATTCATGTCTGAAGGTGGGCCCACCCCGTATATCGCCGCACTCAGTCTCGACGCTCCAGATTCAAGATTGGGATGGGCATATGCACCACTGAGCGTCTCCATTGTAGAGAGAGAGAGAGAGAGAGAGAGAGAGAGAAACGCGAATGGGGAAGGAGATAATCGAGGTGGAAGACGACGACGGCGAGTTTCTCTCGATGCTGGACGCGGCCGAGGCCGAAGCCCTGTCGGCGTGCAAGAGCAAGCGCCAGAAGGTCTCGGCCGGCGGCGGCCGCCCAGAGGTACTGGAGGGCCCTTACATGGCCGCGCTCAGAGGCAGCCGGAGCACCCTCTGGCAGCAGCAGCAGGATCTTCGACCCCGTCAGAAGAAGGACGGCATCGGTAGCAGCAGCGGCGGTGGGACCCTCCGCCCGGGGAGCAACCCCTCCGCCGCCTCGGCTCCGTCCGACGCCGGCGCCTGCTTCAAGTGCGGCATGTCCGGCCATTGGGCGAGGGACTGCACCGCCGCGCGCGGGCCGGAAGAAAAAGGGAGCGGGCCGGAGGGAGAGGTGCCGGAAAAGGCCTGCCCTTGTGGGTCGGGAACCTGCTTGGTTCTAACCTCCAACACAGCAAAAAACCCTGGGCGCAGGTTTTACAGGTGCCCTCTCAGAGCGGTAATCCTCCATTCTTGTTGTGCTCTCTCTGTTTCGTTCACTTGTTTTGGTTTAGGGTATTGTCGTTCAACTGTTTGTTTGTTTTCCCCATCGAAATGGAGTGCTTTAATTGGCAGTCATTCTTTGGGATGATAATTGAGAATATTTGGTATTCACTGCGATGTACTGTTATCCACCATTCTTTCTTAGATTCATTTCTTTCCTTTGTGATTGGATGCATGAACATAAGAATTTTTCGGAGTCTTATCAAATTATAATTTACGGGCGAATTTTTGGTCTGAATTGATGTAGCTCTGCTAGGTTGGTGCCTCTTTCTTTGGTTCATCACAATGGGAGAAAAGAGGTGACATAAAAAGAGAAAAGATCTAAGTTACTCTCTCAATTAGCTTCTTTCTGATTGATTGCAATTGAAGGTCTATAGTTGATGATGCTTCTTAGAATTAGTGGTATCTGGACCAGTGGGTTGTAAAAATTGTACCAATCTTTGTTATCAAAATTTTTGATTTTTTGAATAAGTCACGATTAAAAATGCGACTTTTTCAGTAAGCGTTCGCTACACGACTCTTTCCCCATTTTTTGAAAAAGTCACAATTTTGTGAAAAAACACGATTTTTACATTTTAATCCTGATTTATACGTTTTAATCCTAATTAATCGTGTTTTAATCCCTTCATGTACAACTCAAATAGAAAATTTTATATAAATATATTTTAAAATTCTACCATTTGTTTCCGGACTTTTTCTCGATTTTTCCAACTTCTCCCCTAGCTAATTTTTCCCGACTTCCGACTTGGTAACTATGATACTAATCTGATATCAGTGATAAATAAAGCTTCACTCAATAAATCAGTGGTAACATTTTTGTTTGAAGAACTTTTCAGAAGCTTAACAATTATTCTAAAATCATGGAATTTCTTTGCTTGCCCACTTGGAGTTCTTTGACTTTTCTCTCTCTTTCTCTCTCTCTCTCTCTCTCTCTCTCTCTCTCTCTCTCTCTTTCTCTCTCTCTCTCTCTCTCTCTCCACCCCCCAATGAATTAGTGCTCCACTCATTTCTTGTTTTGGTTTCGTGCCATGCAACACTATCCAGGAAAACGGGGGCTGTAATTTCTTCGAGTGGTGTGATAATCCGGCTTCAGGAATTTCTGTTTCCAGAAGTGCTTCAATTTATCAACCAAACTCGTCACTTCCTGACCTTCCATGTCCATGTGGCGCTGGGTCTTGCCTGGTCCTCATCACAAAGACCGGAAAGAATGTAGGACAGCAGTATTATCGTTGCCCTGTGATGGAGGTATGCTGAATAATGTTCTCCTAACCATCTCTGTACCATTGAAATACACTGATTCCTGTAGCATTTTCCCCCTAATTCAGATTCGCCCTTGTGAGTACAAGGAAAAACCCTCAGGTTAACTATGTATCTAGTTCTCTATAGCAAAATTTCATTTTAGTCTGTACATGGAATGAACGTCTGAAGTAATTAGTTCTAGAAAGAAAATTATCTAGAAACTATTTATGTAATCTTTGTTCTTTTAGTTAATTGATCATGCAAATCAAGGCACAGGCTAATTTTTTGTTGGACTCCCATCATTTTATACATGTGCTTTCTCTCTAATATTAAGATCAATGACTTTCTGCCTTTGCAAATTAAATACTAGGAGTCTAGGACCATATAAGTGAAGTAATGATACCATAACTTGCCAACATGCTTCCAAAGCTTTGGTTTCACCATTTGTTGTAGGATAAGTTCCATCATCGTCATCATCCAAGTCTTAATCCCATCAAGATTGGTCGATTGTAGGGAAGACTATTGTTGTCATGTGCGACCGTCTATGTATATATGCGTTACTGGGTACTGATTATCCATGTCTTATTCCATCAAGATGGGGCCAACTATAGGGAAGTTTATTGCTTCCACCGGCCACTAAACTTTGGAAATACATATTAGATATGGATTCATGTCTCTTTGCATAATAAACTTGGTATTCCGTAAACTCTATTAAAAAAGTAGTATTGTTTGTCTTAATAGACTTTATGGTGCAGGACGGGTGAGGGGGTCTTATCAAAAGCATAAGTTCCGTTCTAGGTTAAAGTTTGGGTTTGGGAATGCACAAATTTTTAGGAGAATGGAGGGGTATTTTGGTTTTTTCAATATGTTTAGTTTTTCGGATTCAATTGAAACTTGGAGGGCAGATAGGTTTAGATGTAAAGAAGCTATAGTAAAAGTTTGGACATGATCCGTCAGTTGGATGTGGATATCAAAGGATTACCAGATTTGGACTGTGTATTCCAGATATTGGTTTGGGCTCGTTGAATATGGAGATATCAAAGAAGGTGTGCTTGGAGGTTTCCAATTTTTTTGACAAGTTGAACCCAACAGAGTTCCTTGATCAAACTGCCCATGAAAGATTATTTTGATTGGTGTGAGCTACATGAAGTAAAAATATAAGATCCATAAAAACAAAGTTGAAGGAAATTGTTCATCATGATGGTACAATGCTACAATGTGGAAAATAAATGTTCTAGACTGTACAACATCCAATTGTTGACATGAGAAAGGACAAAGATGGAAATGAAAGAATAGTTTCTTCCATACGAGTCCGAGAAATTGTATGAGAAGTTTCATTTTCAACAGATTTTGAGATTGGTCGTAAAGTACATTGATGAGTTTCTTAATTTGAGTACCAGGAACCCCTTGCATGCATCAGATGCTCAAACACAACGAGATATATGGCAGGACCACAACCATTTCTTCGATTGGAGATGGAGAAACTGAGGATGAGGTATTTTGAACTGAAGGATCTTACCAATTGGAACTCAAGCTCGAGACAAGCCTATGCTTGATCTATCAGCCATACACATGGGTTCTCAAGCTAGGGGTTTGCTACCTTTGACTTTCCACTGCACAGAGGAGTCCTATGTAGCTTCTAATGCTGGTATAAGCAATAGGTCAACAACCAACATGTTTATAGCGCGGTAAATTTTGAAGCTGCGATGAAAAACTCCATCTTAGAGATTTCGAGAGAAAGGACAACAATCATCCCATTTATTTCATGTTCGGTGGACGTGATCTCATCAATGTTTCACAAAAATAATTTTTTATGTGATGAGAAGCATGAACAAGAAAAGCATGAAGAGGATTCAGATGGTATACTATATTCTTCCATCATGGACCCTATGGTCGAGCTGGAACCGGTGCAAGTAACATAGCAAGAGTTGGAGGTGTGCTAGTGTTTTAAGCAAGAAGGTGATGTGCGGGGGAAGTTCTTGGACACTCTTTATCAGTAGTTGCAGACTTGCAGTGCATGAATGGTGTTTCTCATAAGCTCACTAACAAGCTTGGATTGATAGTGAAGGTGCTTTAAAAGGCAAATCAAATTTTGTGGTTGAATAGTGAAAATATTTCGGTGATATCAAGGTGCAAAGTGGACTTTGTCTTTGGGAAAACATATATGGAGAAAGTTTTATGTGATATGTTATCAATTGCAGTTGCTTGGGTCAAAGTTCTATAAAGCGCTAGGCGCTAGTCGAGTGGTGGGGGGCCGCCTAGCGCCTAGGTGGTTTAGGCAGCGCCTAGGCGTTTTGTCTTTTTTTTAAATTATTTTAATTATTATTTTGATATTATATAATATATATATGTTTAAAAATTAATATAAGTTCCAGATTATCCCAAATCATTATTTTAAAGAACAAGTATATAACCATAATTCAAGATTGAGTGATTAAAAAAAAACAAAAGCAAACATGGCCCGCCTGGCCAGCCTCAACCCGCCTGGTATGCCTAGCCAGCTTGATCCCGCCTAGGCGGCCACCTTGCCCCGCCTGGGAGCTTGGCCGCTTTTCTGGAGCGCCTAGGGCCTAGGTGAGGCGGTGGGGGGGCCGCCTAGCACCTAGGCGGCCGCTTGGGCCGCTTTTTAGGACACTAGCTTGGGTACCCTTGGCTCGTTGATCCAAGGATTATACATAATGTCTTTGCCAATACATACTCATTTAATACCTAGTCATAAGATGGTTCTCAGGTCCGTCAACATTTTGCAGAATTTCATTAAGGTTCTCATCTCGTTGTGCATCCATATAGTGAGGCAGAAATTTTCGACGCTTCTCGTAGTCATGGTGATACTAGATCTTGTGCTCTAATACAAAACAGATTTTGGGGTAAGACTTGAGAGGACAAGTACATGAAAAGATGACAAGTGCCAAGAGCAATGAATTTCAAGTTTAATTAGACCAATTAGATTTGAGACCACATCTGTGTTTGAACTAAATTTGAACTGTATTCTTAGCAAAATTGAACTATATTGTTAGGAAACAAGATCGATATTAATTGCTGAAAAAGTTTCTAATGTATGGCGAAAGGAAAAGGCTGCATGATGTATCTATAAGGCAAGGACTAGAAGTAGAAAACTGAAGAAAACTAAAATGTTGAAAATAAGTTCTGCTATCAATTCTTTGGGAATTTAGCATGTTTAAAACATAATTTATCTTGAACATTGTTGTCAAGGGACGCGCCTAGGCGCACTAGGCGCCTAGAGACAGCTAGGCCCCAATGCGCCTAGGTGAACAACACTAAGCGGTGGCCTAGGTACACGTAGGCTAGGCGCACGCCTAGTTTTAGGCATTGATTTTTGTTTTTTTTTAAAGTAAAACCCAACCCGCCCCTATCTTCTTTGTTCATTTTGTTGTTGTATACTTGTTTATACTATGTGTTCATTGTGTTGCATGCATTTGATTAGAATATACTCAATTTTATGTTAGCAAGTGTTTGTATTCTATTTGTTACTTCTGTTGTTTACTTGTTTATACTATGTATGTGTCATTGTGTTGCATGCATTTGACTATAATATGCTTAATTTCATCATTTTCATATTAGTAAGGTGTTATATTGCTGCCAAGGTTTAAAACTCGGGTACCGGTACCGGTATCGACCGGCGCTGAACCGGTTCGAACCGGCCGGTTCGTACCGGTACCGGCCGGTTCCGGTTGAATCGGTACCGGCCCCTTTTTTTATTTTTTTTAAATTGTAAAAAAATCTAAAAAAATTCTAAAAATTTAGAAAATAAATATAAAAAATTAGAAAATAAATATTAGAATACTTTAGGGCCCTAGTTTAGGACCTTTAGGTCCTTTAGGGACCTTAGGACTTTAGTTAGGAGTTAGGACTAGGAGTTAGGGCTTAGGCTAGGCCGCTAGGGTTAGTTTTAGGCCTATGAGTCTTATCTTATGTGACTTCAGATTCAGAGTTCAGACTATGACTTATGTTATGAGTCTTATACTCTTATCTTATGAGTTATGAGTTATGACTTCAGAGTTCAGACTTTAGACTTTAGAGTCTTGGATTCATCATTCATCAAGATTCACAAGCACCACTCCCCGAGGTGTATGATTAAGAATCTTGATGAACTTGTCAACTATTGTCGAATCACCACTCCCCGAGGTGAATGATTGGACAGTAGAGACCTAACTGAGCCACAAGACTCACAAGTCACAAGTTACAACTTACAAGTCACAGACTCACAATTCACAAGTCACACCTAAGAAGTTACTAATTCCTAATTTCCTATATCCTTTTTCCCTCCTCTTTATCCGGGCTTGGGACCGGCCTTGGCGAAGTTAAAAAAGGTTTTATAAAACAATCTTTTAAAGTTTTGAAATTTTTTTATTATTATAAATTTACAATACAAATTATAGAATAAGGTACAGAATCCAGACGTGTTCAAATTCCACAGAATACAGATTATCAATATTAAAATTATTAACTCACCTTTAGTTACCTTACCTGGCTGGCTCAGATAGTCAGATCAGAATATTCAGAACTCAGAACTCAGAAGTTCCATAGATTATTATTGCGACCAGCTTCTTCTTCGTCTTCATTTGGAGTTGGTGCCGAGTAGTGCTGGTAGTAAGACCCGTCGGAAGGCCCAGAATAACCGAAGATTGATTGGCCAATGTCCTGGTCGTGCTGGACACCATAACCGTAGGCTCCGTAGCTGTAAGAGGATGAAGAATCTCCATATGTTCCTTGCGATTCCTCTGGCTCTGAAAACATCGGCTGATAAGAATCTCGGTAATGTGGTGGACCTGGTGGTGGATCATATCCGTACGAGTATGGACCGTATGGTACATATGCAGCTTCATGAACAGTGCCAGAAGGCCCGACCCCTGCTCCATCATGTGGTGACTGATGTGGATCTGGTGGGGCTGGTGGTCCTGTGACTCCGATGTACGTGGGAGCACTGGGAGGTGAAGCTCTCATGCTGTTCATGGTCGGGACTAGAAGTGTGACCAATTCCCGGACATCTCCGTTGAGATGACTCTCCTCCACCATCACTAGATCTGGAAGGTATACTGCCAAGACTCTCATCTGAATCGCTGTGTATCTGCTGCATTGCCTGGCTAACATGTTGAAATCTTCGTTTGCCGCTTCTCAACCTTGCTCCATCTTGTTCTTGTCTTTGCTCCTTGCCTAACTCCTTCTCCAACCATGTATTTTCTTGACCGTCAAGAACTGGATCCTCTCTCTCTGTCAACCAAGGGACTAGAGGGTTATCGTCGTCGAAAATATAATCCAAATTGATTGGATTATCACCTTGGTCCTCTAATCTTCCCTGATCGCGGACTCTCAACCTCATATTGTAATGTACGAAAACTAGTTTATCTAATTTAGATGATGACAATCTATTTCTAGTTTTCGTATGAATGAGAGAGAATGTACTCCAGTTTCTCTCGCAGCCCGATGCCGAACATGTCTGACTCAATACTCGGATAGCAATCTTGCGAAGATCAGGAGCACTTTCACCATGAATGCACCACCAAGTAGCTATAAAATTAGTCAAAAAATAAAACATTCAGTTTGTATTCGTTGATTACAATTGGATAATTGTATAATTAAAGTGTGTTATCAACTTATCGATTCGACGTATTACATGGCTGCATGGTCGAGATAGATGTTCTTGCATTCTCCGAATCAAAGGAACCACGAGCATATTGGAAGATTTCCATCTGCTCCATTGCCTTATTTTGCGTTGCTATGTTAGGCTCCAAGGTTCGGATCACCTCTTTTAGTCCGATCATTATTTCAGGGTGTTGTGAAACTTCTACCCTATACTGGTATTGGAGATTTAAGTAAAATCCTATAATATGAAAGAAATAAGTATTGAGTCTAATGACTAATCAGATTAAAAATTGAAATTGTTGAATAATGAGTATACACTTGACGATAATATTTGTCTGCTGCATGCAATGGATGGTGTAGCGTCTTCTCCCATCTTTTGTCGATCAACTTAAAATATTGTTTTTTTGATTTTTCTCCAACCTTTGTCGACTTCTGATTGACCATCTTAGCTCTGTCCATTGCTTCGTAGATATACCCCATTGCAGGCTTTTCATCTGAATCTACCAGTCGAAGAACTTGCACTAGAGGTTGGATACACACTATTATCTTGTCAATTTCGATCCAGAGCTCCTTTCCAACAACAATATTTTCCATCTCTTTGCCCTCTTCATTAGATGCATATTTTTGACTGACACCATGCATCTGAGGTAAACATTTTCCGTAAAGCATCATTCTGGTTAAAAATGCTCTCCAATACTATGAAGTGAGTAGCAAAGCGGGTGATTGCTGGACGCAGAAGCTCCCGCTTCCCAGTATACTTCCTCATCAAGTCAACTACTCAGTTATGGTTGTAAATGAATTTTGTTATTTTTCGAGCTTGTTTTACGACCTTGTCGACATGATCCAATTTGCCTATATCTTTTAGGATCAAGTCGATGCAGTGTGCGGCACAAGGAGTCCAAAATATAGTCTTTCGTTCCTTCTGTATGATTTGTCCGGCCTTCTTATAGTTAGAGCCATTGTCCGTCACTATTTGGACAATATTATGAGCTCCAACTTCGTCGATGATATTATTCATAAGTCCAGCAAGATATATTGCATCATGCACTTTGGCTGATGCTTCGACTGATTTGTAAAATACAGTACCAATTGAGCAATATACTAGAAAATTAATTATGGATTTTCTAGTAGGGCCACTTCATCCATCGCACATAATTGTGCAACATTTCTCCTCCCAAGGAGTTTGAAAACTACGAATATAATCGTTTATTTCGGATACCTCATCATCTAAAAGTGGCCCAGCAATTTCATATGGGGTAGGGGGAGAAATTCCCGGTCCAACCAACTGCAATGTGTCGCACATTTTTTTAAAGTATGGCGACGCGGCTGTATTAGCCAGGATATGATTGAAATGAAAAAATTTGGCCACTGCTTTCTTCACTTTACTGGCCGCTTGTTTTATTTTTCCAGCTGTTAATTTGGTTTGTTTCTGGCCACGTTCCCTAAACATAAATCCGTCTAGAGGTAACTGCACAGATGTACTGCCGCCAATGCTAGTTTTACCTCCTCTAGCACTAACACTCCTACTACCACCAGGTCCACCTCCACCAGTACTACCACCAATATCACCAGGAAGAAAACAGGAACTACCACCAGGATCACTCATTGACCATCTACCTCTTTGGTCTCCCTCTCTTTCTCTCATTTCTTGACGACGAGCTTCCTCACGAGAAAGTCTCATTGCCGTTCTCATCTCCCTATCCTTATCCGGCAACTCTTCAGATGAAGAATCATCAAAACTTTCATCGTCTATATTTGTTTCTCTACAACCCCTTACCGACTGACTTTTGGTAAGGGGTGGTCTTCTAGAAGCAGAAAGCTTAGGAGCAGTACTCTTATCTTTACTTGCTTCTCTAAAAAATTGCTGGAATTGAGACCATACCTCTGTTGGAACGTGCTCACAACCAGTCCCTTGTCCTTTCTTGCCCGCTAAATGCTCCTTCATTCTTGTGATACCACCATTTATGGTCCGGCCACAGTAGTTGCATATGGCCTTCCGCTTGTTGCCTTCAATTGCCTTGCAATGTAGCCATCCAGCGTCTATCTCTTTCGATTTTGGTGCCATTATCTAAGTCAAAAAATAAATAAGCATTAACAAACTAGAAAGTAATTGCTCACTTTTGCAGCTTTGCTACGTAGAAAGTAGAAAGTAGAAACTAGAAAGTTTCGACTTTTAAATGGCTCGAAAGTAGAAACTAGAAAGTAAAAAGTAGAAAGTAGAAAGTAGAAATGTAGAAAGTAGAAACTAGAAACTAGAAAGTAGAAACTAGAAACTCGAAAGTAGAAACTAGAAAGGAGAAACTAGAAACTCGAAAGTAGAAACTAGAAAGTAGAAACTATAAACTCGAAAGTAGAAACTAGAAACTCGAAAGTAGAAACTAGAAAATCGAAAGTAGAAAGTAGAAACTAGAAACTCGAAAGTAGAATGTAGAAACTAGAAACGTAGAAAGTCGAAAGTAGAAACTAGAAACTAGAAAGTTTCGACTTTTGCAGTTTTGCTCACTTTTGCAAAAGTTTCGACTTTCGAATGGCTCGAAAGTCGAATCTACGTGAGGCGTGAGTGTGTGACTGCGTGAGCCGCGTGAGCAAAATAATTTCTACTCATGTTTCTACTTTCTACGTAGCAAAAGTGAATCAAAGTGAGCAAAGAAATTTACCTGTCAGTGTCGGTGTTGCTCGCCTCGTGCCGCTCGTCGCAAGACTCGCAACGTCGCCTGGTTGCCGCCTCGCTGAGTCGCCGCTCGTCGCGACGTAGGTTCGTAGCCTTGTCGCCCGCTTGTGCCGATCGTTGCGACGTTGCCTTGTTAAGTGTTACTTGTTACTTGTTAGTCGTCGCCGGCATGGATGTCAAGGACCTCAAGGTTGATCAATGCCCTGAATGTTGAGTGTCTCACTGGCATTAAAACAGCACTGTAAGGACGATCTGATACACTACACAGGTTGATCTGATTTCATCAACCAAAACTCTTGGCAAGAAGAAAGTAATCGTTTTACCTTCTTTACTCTTAAGTTCGCCGCTCGGCCCGCTCGTGCTCGTGCCGCTCGTCGTGAGTCTCGTGACCTCGTCGTCACTCGTCGCTCGTCGGCGTGTCGGCTTGTGTCGGTGTGCCGCTCGTCGCCTCGTCGTCGTGCAGGCGGTGCCGCTTTTTTCTCTCTCTAGTCTCTTCTCTCCTCTCTTTTCTCACGCTTCTCTCTTATCTCCTTTTTTTCTTCTCTTTCTTTCCTCTCTTCTCTCCTCTCTTCTCTCTTTTTTCTTTCTCTCCTCTCCTCTCTTCTCTCTTTTTTCTTTCTCTCCTCTCTTCTCTCTTTTTTCTTTCTCTCCTCTCCTCTCTTCTCTCTTTTTTCTTTCTCTCCTCTCTTTTCTTGCAAGTTGCAACTTTGCAAATTGCAACTTGATGGATGGTTTTGGAGATGAAATGGAATGGGTTTGGGGGGGTTTATATAGCCTTCAAATCCCCCCCTCCCACTTAAGGAATAATACATTTTGGAGGGGCCAAAACTAATAATGCCACCCCCCCTCCACATGCAAATGCTGGGAAAGCATGTTCAGCCCATGTGGAGGGAGGAATCCAAGATAAAAAAATAAAAAAAGTGACCCAAAGCCCACCCACCCCATTATAGCTGTCGGACGAGACTGAACCGGCTGGCACCGGTTCGTACCGGCCGGTACCTGCCTGACTCGGCCGGTTCGGTCCGGTACGGGTTGGTACCGGCCGGTTCAGGCCCGTTTCGATCCCGAGTGCTGGACTCGGTTCGGCCCGGCCAAAACCGGTACGTACCGGTACCGGTCGAGATTTGAAACCTTGATTGCTGTCTATTATATATATACCTGGAAGTATAGACTATACATATATACCCGTGCCTGGAAGATGCCTATGTACATAAGGTCATGCCTATGCACATAAGGCCACGCCTAGGCGCTCCTAGGCTCCCTCCGGGTGCCTAATCTCGCTTTGACACCTTGACAATTATAATCTTGAAAACATGAATCTAGTTGAAGGATCAAAATATCTATGAAGAATTCAAAATGTAACATAAAACTACAATGCAAATTTTTTTGACATGTATGCTTGGAAATATGGATGCTATGCTTACCTCGGTGTATTGGGCAATGCGAACTTTATTATAAAATCATAGAAGGGAATAATTTATTGGTTCTTATATGACGGTCAAACAATAAATTATAAAGGAAATAATAATTACATGGAGTCTCAGTTTGAAAAGAAGACCTAAAGATGAACTCATTGTCATGCCATGATAGTAACCCATGGTAGGAATTTTGTGAATATACTAAGGTTGGGTCATTAATGAAGTTGGACATACCTAGAAGGGGAGTGCAATTTTGTTCACGTACTCATGAACATGAGGAGTGATCTAAGAAGCACTGACACTGGTACGGGGACACGGGTACGACACGACACGGGTTCGCCGACACGGCAAATCCTAAAAAAGGAGGACACGGGTACGGCGGGGACACAGCAAAATAAATTAATATTTTTAAATTTATATTTTATATATGTTTGCAATTCATGTATATTTCGATAACCGAAAAAACCTCATAGAAAACAACTAAAATGCATACTGCATCGCTATCGTTAGTTACATCCAACCCGATCGGTGAATCACAGACAGCTCTAAATGATATAGAAAATAACGGTTGTGTTTCAGTTTTGACTTCAACCTATCCGAAACCTTAGAGGATAAGATAAGTTAAAGCCAACCCTAAATCGTAACCGTCCATCATAACCATCTTGACAAGTGAATCACACTCAGGCCCAAATGGCATGCAAAAGAACGGCTGCGATTCAGCTTTGACTTCAACCTATCTGATCCTCTGAGATTATAATCTCAGAGGATCAGATAGGTTGAAGCCAAAACCGAATCATCACAGCTTGTAACCCGACCTTATATCGAACAGTTCGTCAGCCCGCAGTGTCCCGAGTGTCCGAGGAGTGTCCGACAGTGTCCGGCTCCCGGAAGCACGTAGGACACGGCACATGCGTGTCCGGTGCGTGTCCGGCGAGTGTCCGACGAGTGTCGGTGTCCGACACGTGTCCGACACGGGTACGGGAGGCCTGGGGAAGTGTCCATGCTTCCTAGGGAGTGATCCTATTGGCCACACAATTCACCAATGACTTTCAAAATATCATTGGTGAATTATGGGGTCAGGTCAATGGGAGTGCTTGTAATGATCACGTGTACATGAACAAAATCGCATTCCATAGAAGGGTCTCAAGCAAAAGAAGCATTGAAGTGGATGTGGGGCCAACTCTACATGGAAAAAATCATGCATTTTCGTGTCAATGGACATGCTTGTGGAAGTATCAACAAAGGAAATGAAAGAGAACAAATTAGATTTGTGAACTAATATAAGAAAAAAAGGGAAGGGCTAGTTGTGAAAGTTAATGCCTGATCTACCAAGCGGGAATACCTATCAATATGGAGAAGTTAAATTCTTCTCAGAAGATGCATCAAGAGATTGATAATTTTGGTATTGACCTTAGACCCCCTTCATATCACGAGTTGAAAAAACCTCCACTTAAAAAAGAGGTAAATGGTTTATTAGGAATAATTTGTAAGTGAAGACAAAGCTAGCACTATAGAGAGAAGAGGAAGAAAGAAAGAATGAGAGGTTATTTCGATGTCCCACCACCTCAAGCTTGGAGTTTCCACTCGTGGGGATATGGAGTTAGATCTTATGGTTTGTCTCTTGAGTCCATCTTCTTCCTCTTAAAGGTTATATAATGAGAAGGTTGCAGAGACATCGATGAAGTTCTTCCTCCTGAAATGTTCCAAAAAACAATAGATTATCTAATATGATTATATTTATGCTTATGATATTTGCTTGAATTTATGGCTATAATAGGGTTATGTTGCTCTTGCTGATATGTGATTAATATTTACAATGTATAATCATTGTGGTTGACACATGATTCCTATTTGCTGCAATAATAATGGTCTTGTAGCTTACCATACGCTCTGGATCATACCCATTATCAAATATTATTATTTCGACCATATCTATCTCTAGAAATTAAATTTTATATATGATTTATATTTATTTAATATATTTAATTTTTATCGCCTAGGCCTCGCCTCGCTTAGGCGTCGCCTTGACCACATTGAAAAAAACCGAAATCACAAAAAAAAAAAAAATCAAAACTAAAAGACCAAAACTCAAAATGCATCAAGGCGTGCACCTTGGCCGCCTTGCGCCTTGCTGCACCTGCTTGCCAGAATGCGCCTGACGCGCATACCTATGCCTCGCTTCGCCTTGACAACACTGCATTGCCTAAATGTAAGCATGATGTATGTTGCAATCTAGTCGGTTTGGGCAACATGAAGCCCTACTCATGAGTCGTGAAGGGGATATTTTCTCACTGGAGAGCTCACTTGTTTTGGGGCTTAATTAGGGGGGCCCATGTTGGGACATATAAAATGGACAGTGGAGAAGCCCTAGTCCTCTAAGTCATCTCATTCATCTAACCTCATCCTCTCACTTGAGAAAGAAGGAGCCTCTTATTTAGAGAAAGAAGATCGAAGGGAGTTGAAGATTGAAGAATCTAGGTGTCCATCAAAGGGGCATCAAACCCACCTATCCGGTCTCATTCTCTTGGTGTTCCCTTTAGTAAGTGTTTCAAACTCTTCCACACTTGATGTTATTAGCCGCTATTGGTGATGGTTTGTTGATGTGAGGAAACCTCCAGTGTTATCTAGAGATTTGTAATCGGACAATTTTACATAATGGAGAGCATTCAGAGGTTGGCCCTTGTCTTTTCCCTTCATCTTGAAGGATGTCCACACAAATCTTGTGTGTGCTTTAGCTTGTTGGTTTGGGTTGTCTTTCTTGTATTGTGTTTGCATTTGCTCGCTCTCTCTCTCTCTCTCTCTCTCTCTCTCTCTCTCTCTCTCTCTCTTTCTTAATTTTCTTCCGCAAAGAAGGGAAAGATAGGAGGTTTTCCCAACATAAACATCCATCATTAAGCTAAGCCAGGAAGAGTGCATGATAATGTCATTGCTGACATTCTTGGATTCTGTGGACTCTTGATTGTTTCATCTTGAAATTCTGGTGTCCATCTATTAGATGTCTAGAATTAAGTATCTCTAATAACTGATTCCTGTTGGACAAATTCATTCTGTTTACTTTGGTAGCTTGCTTGATTCTAGAGATTTTTTATATTGGTAGTCACCGTCTCCATTGTCAACTCCTCTGCCTTCGTTTCATGATTCACATTATTCAAGGCAAGAATATAATGCGTCATCCTTCAGCCCATGAGCTGCTGCTGTCCAGCTTAAGTTCGACTCATCCGGCCTTCGAGAGATGATACTGGCGTATCCCAAAGATGAAAGAATATCTTCTAGGCCATTCTTGAGGCCTACTTCAGCCTGGATTCTACACTTCATTGTGTCAAGTTTCAGGCTCAATGTATTGTAAATTTTGTATTTGCTAGGCCAAGCTGATTTACATATCTATAGTGCTATCTAGCACTACCAGTGAACTGAATTGATCTAATGGTTATTGTGTTTACTTCGTTTCATTTGTGCCTAATTTAGTTGCATATACTTATCACTGTTGTTTACTTGGATTTTACTCTATTCTCTCAATTTGGAAGTGCCTTTCAGAAAACTTACGAATTCGGTGGTTCAACATCGACCTGTTATAATCACTGAAGAATTTTTTTTTTGTTTTGAATTATTGATTAAAACCAGCATCTTAAAGCAATTTTGCACTGCCTTGATAATTAACTGGTAGCCAAAGTTATGCTTGCAGCCTTGCAATTGATTCTGAACATGGTTTTAAATTGCAATGGATGGCCCGACCGTTACCAAATCACCCCTCCGGTATCGGCTGATATGCTTGTATTTATATAGATACATATTATATACGTGCATAGTATTTGTATTAAATATAGGTATCACCATATCAGCCGTATGGGTCCGGGTTTTTTTTTCCAAAGTTTAGATTTTTTTTTTTGAAAAAAGGATTGACACCAGTCGGCAAACTCGGCACATACCGGCCTATACCGCTGGCTGGTACGTCCGGTCTAATGGCGGGCTGATACTGTGACCGATACCACATTTTAAACTTTGATTCTGAATACTTTTCTTTGTACACTATGATTATCTTTATGTTTTCCCCTCTTATTTATTCATAATTTAAGGCTTATATTTTTCTCCAAATAGGAAGCATTTTCCTTTGCTGAAGAAATAATAAAATCCAGAGCTTTGTAACACTTGCTGCAAATGGTGTCCTCTTAACCATCTTTAGGGTCCAATTAGTTTGGATATAGTGTAGTTGTAGTTCCAGTTACAAGGGGCAAAACTGTTTTATGGTTGTAGGGTAGTGTAGCCACCTAGTGTATAACAACTTGAATTACACCAATCCTGATTTTGAGCTCGCCCATCCTCTGATCGGACGAACCTGGAGGCACGAGATTTATGGGGATTTATCGACGGACCATTCCTCCACCATTATGACTGCTTCCACTACTGATCAATGATGGACCACGGTGCTTCATCACCGGAGTTTTTGACGGGACACCACTGGGACGCTGCAGAGGACATTACTGGATCTAAAGCCAGTGGTTGACCAAGTCAACTGACTACTCGACTAGTTCATGTCCGCTAATTTTGTTAGGTCAATAACTTTTGTCTGCTAATTTTGTTAGGTCGATAACTTCACTGAGAAAACACACTGCCATTTTTAATCACGATTCTCATGGTATTTGAATTGCATTAATGTTTCTCTCTTCGTAGGGAAGAGGTTCTTGCGGTTTTTTCAAATGGTGCAGTGAGCCTGTCTCTGCGCCCAGTCAACCTGCAGCCGCCATGCAACACAATCCAAGCAGCCAATTTTCCGGTGAAAGAAATGGTTCCTCTTGCTTCAAATGCGGGCAAGAAGGCCATTGGGCAAGGGACTGCCCCGCCTCGCCATCCGATTACCATGCAGATGTAGGGGCGAAACGTGCAGATGTTGGGGCAAACCGTGTTGCTTCGTCCGGCTCAGGTACCTGCTTCAAGTGCGGTAAGGGCGGGCATTGGGCACGGGACTGCCCTACCCAGGACACTTCAGCTGGTACTGGCGGTAGGAAGGCTCCGGATGCTTCTGGCACTCCCTTCAGTTACAGACGTCGATAGATGTGCAGATGGAGGCGTCGATGGGGATAAACTTTTGTTTTGCTTGTGTGAAAGAACACAACACTGAGACAGTTCAGCTTGTAAGCAAATTTCTAATGCTTTGTTTCTTTCAGGGTCGAATTTCTAATGCTTTGTTTCTTTCAGGGTCATTGCTCATATCTTCCATTGGTTTGCACAAAGAAGGAAAGTGGTGTTTTTCCAACTGAAAGAATATGGAAATAGATGTTTGAGTGCTATGTTCTGTTTCCTTGCACAAACACCCCCTCGGGAGGGGGCAAAAGTGATATGTTCTTCAAACTATTGGGGGGGCATTTGTAGGGTTTTAAACATGAGGGACTGAAAGTAATAATCGGTCAAACTACATGGGTCTATGTGTAATTTATCTTTGTTTCTAACTGAAGGTAGGGGTAGCAGTAGGTATTGCTTGCTTAGTTTCAGGCTTTCAGCATAAGCCCAATTTTCTTTGTACAGTAGAGATGTAGATAGATAAATACTCAACATATTTTGGGTGAGGCTAAGTTTGCCTTGAGGACGCAACAAACCCACCTTCTGAAATGCTGTAGCAATCATCAACCATACCTTCAACTTTCCTAGGTTAGTTCAGCTTGGAACTTGCTCATTGCGCCGCCTTCACACGGGTTCCAAGCTCCGATAGCAAATGGGCGGCAATCCCTCCAATCCGTCGGCCTCAGTCTTGCGCATCACAGTTGTCCCGATGATCCAGATGTGACGAGGGTTGACCGGCGTCAGAGGATCAAGAGTCATTTGTTTCGATTTGAGTTTCAGCTCCCAGCTTCTGGTTCATGATTACGTAGGAATCAGATTTCTACAAAAACTTATTTGGATATAGTGCTAGAATCTGGATCTCCTAAAAGTTCGAATTAATTTTGTATGAAAATATTGGATTCACGAATAAACTGCTGAGAACAGCTTTCAGCTTCTGCTTTAGGATTTCGCAGGAATCCGATTGTTCAGGAATCTGGTCAATTGCGGTCGGAATCCGTTTCTATTGATCCAGTTTTGATTTTTCATGAAGGGTAATTGTATTCACACCCTAAAATCCATATAAATCTGCAGTTTTGGGTCATTACATCATTCCATCCTTTTGCATGTGTTCTCATTTTACCCTTCAGGTTATATATTAATCCATACCCATTATTTTGAATCCTATGTCATGAAAACAAACACAAAGGCTACGACTGTAATATGTTATTTTTTTCCTTCCCATTTTATCCTTGCATAAATCATAAATACCATCCAAGAATATTATCCTTTTGCTACAAATCAATTGAATCTTATTTATCTATTAGAAAAACAAGGGCTATAATGGAAAGGGCAATCCCACTAGCCCACTAACTTATTCTTCCTTCCATCCTACATTTTGTTCCTCATTTTACCCTTCTCAATCCTATGTTTTAAAACAACATCAAGGAAAATGTTTGGGTAGGGTATGGGTACAAATGCACTTTCAGGTATGGATATGGGTTGTAAAAGGTTTTTACAAGGCTTTGGTAGGGTATGAGTATAGGTATGGGTATGGGTTGTACAAGGTTTGGGCAGGGTATAGGTATAAGAACTCTTACTATGGTATGGGTATTGAAACTCTACCCAATTAACTTTCAGGTATGGGTACCTCAATTCCCATATATGAAATCCGAAACCCGATTGTCTCTCTAACTTGTGTAGATAATACAGTTTGACATATATAAAGTGTACGCACACCCCATATTTGGATTCTATGTCATTAAAACAAAAGCAAGGAACTCTTGCACTTCCCATTGTGGCCCTATAAAAATTACCAATATGGCCTTATACCCCTATCATTATTTCATGTGTCCATACCCTATACTAAAATGGCTATTTTTAATTTGTGTACGTCTAAAAGGGTTCATAGATCAACAACTGTTGCACGTGCAATGCATGTGCCCAATGCACTAGTTACTTAACGTATCCCACTTTCCACAAGTTTCCCTCTTTTTCCTTATAAATTTTTTGGATGGCAAGTATGCCCTCCACTTACCCCATCCTCATACCCCACTTCTAGCCCTTTCCCCATCTCATACCCTATTGACCTCCCCTCCTTTTTTTTTTTGGTATTTGACCTCCCCTTCTTAATAACCTCCCTCACCTCCTTCCCCATTGCTGGAGCCGCCCATGCCTCCTTCTTCCACATCGCCAAAAGTCGATGTCACCTCCCCTTCCCCTCCACCTCCTCCTCCTTCCCCATCATCGCCACCTCCACTCCCCATGTCAGAGGTGATGGGGAAGGAGGAGGGGAATAGAGGTGACAACATCTCTGACTATGGGGAAGGAGAAGGAGGAGGGAAGGGGAAGGGAGGCGATGACAACACTAACAAGGATGGGGACGGGATGTAGTGGTGGCTCCGGCGATGGGGAAGGGGAAAAAGGAGGAGGGAAGAAAATGAGGCATGGAGGGAAAGCAAGTGGGTAATTGGGAGGGAAAAACTTACATTTAATAAAAGAAGGGGTGGGAAAACATGGGGCCAGACTATTTAACGCAAATATTACTAGGGGAAACACATCTACAAAAAAAAATCCTATTTATCCCTTCATAAACCAAGCCCATGGATGCATGAGGGCAACCCAGATCCGCTGTCCGTTCTGTGTAGGATGTCGCTCACCTCCGTCGTTCGCATCCGCTACCACCGGCCGCCATAAAATCACCACCCCCTCCTCCCTCTTCCTCCTCTTTCATTTGCCTTTCTCCTCCTCCTCCTTCCTCCTCTTCCTACACGTAATCATTTTAGATCGAGCATGTCAAAGTGTCAAACCGTGCATTTGACCATCCGATGCCAAGTGCATCTATAGTCAATTCGGTCACCAAAGTCTCGAATGGTCGAATGCACAGTAAAGAGGAATGTGTTGAAACGTCCTAATGCAAGAGGAGGAGGGAGGAGGAGAAAAGAGGGGGAGGAGGATGTGATTGTGGGTTAGATGGGACCAGCGGCGGTAGTTGGGAGGACGTTGGGTGACCTACAGGGCAAATGGAGGTGGGCTTCGGGAGCGGGGTTTGCACCACATATTACTTGGGGGTAGTGCAATTTTCGAGTGCTACCATTGGCCATATGTAGCTGCCTCTGAAAATCGTGCTGCCCCCACTACTCTGTAAATGGCCGGACCTGAAAATATGGGGGCAATGGAAACGGGGTAAACTCGTCAATTTTGGGGTGTGAACATCAGAGATTCTATTGACACACTAATATTTGCTCTCCCAACATCGTTTGAAAGTTTTTTATATTACAAAATTACCTCAAATTAAATGACCTAAACATCCATTATTATTTATTTTTATTTTTTTCTGTTCGAGGTATGTTCGGCCGATTATAGCCGAACAAGATAAAGTACGTTCGATCGATTACGGCTGAACATACTCTACCATGTTCGGGTGGCCGAACGTTTTGTACCATGTTCGGTCATGGTCAGTCGAACATACTATACCATGTTCAGCTCAGGTTGGCCTAATGTTGAGTTTGGACACTGATAGACGACTGGGAGAAATTTGACAGGAGGAGGAACCTACGGTGTCTGGACGGAGGAGCTCGGGGAGGGGGGCGGAGACCGGAGAGGAGCTCGCCGGAGCGGTTGATGAAGGAGAAAGAGTGTTAGGATTTGGATTGATACGAAGATAGGATTTTTTAAGAATTGGAAGTATGCAATAAACTAATATCTAAAATTTTAAGATGGGATGGTGTGTGAAGAGTATTTGGTGTGGAGAAAGAAACATTGGGTGTGCAATAGGCCAACTCAGTGAAATTTTTTTCCTATTCACCCTTGGATGTCGATATCCGTTTGTTTTCCGACAAATGGAGGACCGAGCTTTCGAACCAACAGACACGAAGAGGATTCTCACCCCTACCTCTTCGTCCCAAAACCCTAGATCGTCGGAGCGGTTTAGGAAAGCCATCCTTCCGCCGTCGGAAGCCTCGATATCGTAGTGCCCCGCCGCCCGACCTCCCCATGGACAGCCGGCGGCTCCCGCGGACGGTCATCGATCCCAAGGTCCGCCAAGTCGGCTTCGTCACCCCCGGCGACACCCCGCCGGCCCGCACCCAGTCCGAGCCCGCCACCGCCGGCATCTCATCCACGGCTGCCGCCGATCTAACAAGCTGCAGCTCCCTCTCCCCCGTCATGATCCCCCCTCCTCGCCACACCTCCCCGGACGGCCTCCCCTCCCTTGGCGGCCGCGCCTCCGTCCCCGTCCCCGTACCGAACCCCATCTCCCCGATCCGCAAGGACATCGTCCACATCGGGAGCTACAACCCATCCGAGTCGCTGCTGGGGACGTCCCCGACGGCGACGGTGTCGCCCTCGAGCCGGATCGATTGCGGCTCCGAGTTCTCCGATGAGACGTCCGCGTCCACGTGGCTCGGCAGGGGTGCCTCTGGGAAGGCTGCGGCGTCTTTCCCGGGGAGCAGCGGGGAGTTGATGGCGATGAAAGCGGGCAGCAATGCTCCGCCCATGAGCAGCCTGACCACTGCCTCAGTGGTGAAGGTGCTGCCTGGAGTATCAGGTATGCATTAATCCTTATACTTGCTGAACCTTTTGTTAATCAGATTCTCGAAATTATTCAGATGGTAGATACTAGCAAGTAGCAATAGATCAGCAGCTAATTCTTTTTTATTTTAGAATGGGTAAGATGCCTTTATTTTGGAGTTGAAATTGTATTCTCTATTCTTGATAATGCATTTATAGGCCATAGATGCTGTTCTTACTTGCTAAATTCATTGAAGCATGGATGCAGTACTTGCTGCTCTGATTTTTTTTTTTCAGACCTTTGTTGCTTTGTAATAACCGGAGGGAAGTATTTATGTAGCCCTGCTACTGTTGTCTTGCTTGGGTAGGTTAGAGGGGATTTATGAAATTCCTCGAGGAGGAGATCCAATAGGGAGGTTCCCGGAGTATGTCCCTTTGTGGTCCAATGCAAATAAGTCGATGAGTTACTTTTTAAAATCTTCTTTATGTTCGCTTGCTAACTACACACTCTTTTAAAAGTTTTTCTATTAGCTGCTCTCCTCTTCTCTAAAAGGCACAAGCACAGGTGAGGACCTAGAAGGCAAGCTATGTGCTCAAGGTTTAAACATACAAGCCTTAAGCAGTAAAATAAAGCACGCAACGATATTTTACATGGAAACCCTGAAGGAAAAAACCACACCGGGACCGTGATCCCGGAGGTACAACTGTATAAGTGATCCACTAGAAAGGTGAAAGTACAAGAGTCTAGAGAGTTATCCCGTTAGATCTGTGGCTATTCACAACCCAACTCTAACGAATCAACGAATAGACGTTCCGTGACGTTGCTCCTTTACTTAAACAGTTAAACCGCAATTTCCCGTAGCCTCCTTTACTTAAACCGTATGTCCTCATCTCGGCCTCATAAGCACCGCTAGCTTCACACAAATTTGCACATACACAATGCAAGTACTCGATCCACACGAGACATTCACTAGCCTGTTCCCTTAGGATGGACCCTAGGGTTCTGCCTCACCGAATCCACAACGATGGGAATCCTACTTCCAATCCCGATGAGAGGATTTTCAAACCTCAGCGAGGGGTTTTCTTACTCCCTACACAATAGCGATCCAAATCAATGAGAATTTAAGGATGGTTCAGAAATATCAGACCCAAAGGGACAATGGAATTAATCCACAAGAACATTTGTCACAAGAGCAAGAGGGATGATGAACAAAGATTGTCCAAATGTACAACCGATTGGGCCAAATTGAAGGTCTCACGGAAGTGTACAATAATCATCAAATGATCGAGGATCGATTCTAAATCGCACTAGATGATATCCTCGATTCAAGAGGCGGGGAGAAAGATGAAGGGTTTTCTCTTTGAAGCACACTCTAACACCCAAAATCTGCTCCTTAACCTCAAACCCTAATGAAAGAACCAACCTTTATATATGGTGCCTCTCCAAACCATTCTCAGCTATCAGATATGGCGATCCAATGGTTGAAAATATGGCTGCTTTTTGGATCATACCTAAAGGGGTCTAGACTACATAAGTAAATCGGTCCGGACCAAAAGGAATTTTAAGGTCCGGACCCTAGTCAGGACTAATGACCCAGATCTGACACCTGACCCCACTAGCGGTCCGGACCTTGCCAAAACGACCCGGACTGCACAGTGGCAGTAGGCAATTCAACACTTGGGCAATTTGCTAAGTGTGGATCTTCTCTTAGGAAAAATTCGAAAATCTATCGAAAGTCTATTTTTGCAATCCGAGAAATCCGAAAACTCCGTTAAATCAAAATTTTGAGTATAAAAACATTTTGAATAGGCACAAACCTCGAAAAATATGAAACCAAAGAATCGATCAAACCACACGCAAAACGATGTAAATAATTTTGCAATCAAAAGACACTATATCCTTTACACCTTGAACGATTGAATCATGGATTCATGGTACATGCTTGAGTGGGTGCGTGAGCTAGGCAGTCTGATCTCATCCTGATACTGTGCTGCATTGCTAAAGTCTTCAATGAGTTGTGAATGTGCACGCTGTCCTAACTCACATGTTACACAAGCCTCACCGAGTCGGTTTGCGCTCACAAATTTCGTCAACAAAAACAGATGTTCAGCATACGTTGTAACAATTCGGACCAAATGGAATGTGGATGCAGTAGACTAGAGTCTAAGTTTTGAGTTCTTGAACAAGAGCATGTTTCAGAAAGATGTTCGATCTACATGCAGTAAGTTAGTAACTAGAGTTGCTACGAGGATATTGCATATGTTCACGGTATTGTTTGAAAATGATTATACATGGCAAAGTGTAATTTGCCCTATTTTATTTAATATTTGGAGTCTTTACTGCTTTTATTTTCTTTTCTTTTTGAGTCCCTTAGTATTGATTTTTAAATTAGAATTTTAGTAGATACGAAGTTATGTATACCTGGGATTAAGAATGGAGCAATTGGCCTCATCCATAACTTGTTGGGGAAGAAAGGGGATTTTAATATTAAAGGGGCTCCCACCTTAAGAGTTAATTTGAGAAAATGAAAAGGTTTGCATGTCCCCTTATCTCTTATAGAAAGTAATTCTGCACACTCTCAGTCATGCATGGCTCACGCAGGCTAAAATATCTTAACAAGGAAGAAAATTCTTGTATGACCATAAATTTAAGACAAAGCTACCATTGTTATAAACATTGAGATCTATCCTTTAGATTTGCTTCAAGCACTGGTCAAATTTAGTTTTCAAGTATCTGATTCTCATTACAGTTCATTGGTCAATGCACTAGTGGATGACAGGGACCTCCATTTAGCCTATCTATGGTTAAAATTTCTTACTGCCAAGAGTGTTCTTAAAATCAGGAATGTCATTTACTTACCGTCTTATTGTGTCCATGTAATTCAGTTTATGATTTCTACTCTCCATTGTCTATCTTAAAGAAGGAAATTAGATTGTTGTTTTTCAATCCGCTACAACAATGAGAATTCATAGCATCTCTTTCCACAAATAAGGTCTTTATGTCCTATTACTTTATTTGTTTCAGTTAATGGAATTGATTCCAACTTATATCAAATCACATATTTCAGAAAAAGATGGAGAAGCTATTATTGAAACTCATACTGAAGGGGCTGGGACGTCAAAGGCAATTAAACAGAAAATAACAAAAGCTGATAGGCGTGCTATTCAAGAAGCCCAGCGTGCTGCAAAGGCTGCAGCAAAGGAGTCTGGTAATCCTTTTTTCTCCCCTCCTCCCTTTAACTATTTTAATGTTCAGTTGTATGTTTTTTAATATTTTATGCTCGATGTTTGTGTATACCATATTGTCTTGTGTTAAATAACACCATCTTCTTTACATAGCCAAATAACTTTTTATATCTCAGAGAAATGACTTGACATGTTGTGCTACCTGTACTTATATCATTCTTATAGTTTTTTAGTGATTCTTGATAACCCTAAGCTATTCTGTATTGTACTAGTTAATGAATGTGAACCTTTATCACCGCGCTAAGTGTGAACTTTGGAGGCAAATTTCTCTTCCTAAAAAATAGGCAAAAGACATGCGATAGCCTGAGTACGCAAATCTATGCGAGAACACAGATCTTCCTTTCATTATCCCTAGAAGAAATATCTGTCCCACCTTAATGTACTTTCCTCCCTGGAAAGAACGATCCACATAATCTGGTGGTGATTGACTTAGGGATCATGGGTCACAGATCTGGGCATCATATGAAAGTATATATGAGTAGCTGATTTGGACGTTTGCGCACGTTGTGGGAAGAAGAAATTAGATTATCTCCAAGGGACTCCATATTATTTCCCTATTATTTGGGGAGAGATGGGCTTCCCTAAAAAATTAATTTTTGATGAAAATGTTGGGAACATGGGTCACAAACTAATATAAGCACTTGCATTCCTTTTCACTCCATTTTTCAGCATTAATGTGGTCGAATGTAATTTAATTACTCTATATATCTGGTTTGGTTCCCCATCTGCATATGTATATGTTCTTCCCTCTTCAATATTACTTGTTCCTTTTGAATGGGTTCATCTCATCATTGTTCATGCTCAGCTAATTTGGTGATTATAGGTGAAGGAGGCAAATCTTCTGCTGCACCTGACAGTGGAGTTTCTGCAAACGTGAGACAGAGTAAAGCTGTGAGATCTTCACAAAAGAAAGATGGACCTCAGGTTACAGCCACAGTTGCAGCTTCTGAGAAGAAGGTTGTTGACCGCCAGCCGGAAAAAGATAGAAAGAAAGATGTTCCTCAACCCCGTATGCAATTTGATGATCAGCATCGGGTTGAAAAGGCTAAAAAGCGTGCGGTTGTTAATCAGTCTGAAGCTAGAAACAGAGTTGAATTGTTTCGACATTTGCCTCAATATGTCCATGGGACTCAGCTTCCAGATCTTGAATCAAAGTTTTTCCAACTGGATCCAATGCATCCTTCTGTATATAAGGTAAATGTTTAGCTGTTTTCCTTTCCCGGGAATTGAGGATCTCTTCAGCTTTATCATGTAGGCATAGGGACTCTGTTCATCAGTCTGTATACACTCCCAAACATGCAGCGGGTTCACAAACAAAGTGAACCTTATTTCGCCGGTACGTATTAATCCGTGTATATATATAGAGTCATTGGCGCCAATATATATAGAGTACATCCGTGTCCTCATGTGAGGCTCGTATACAAAGGAAAGATGTATGCTCAAGTCATTGGCGCCAATATATATAGAGTACATCCGTGTCCTCATGTGAGGCTCGTATACAAAGGAAAGATGTATGCTCAAGGCTATACACATGACTAACACTGTACTACCACATTTACTATTCCTAGCGGATGTAAACCACGATGCCATACAATATTCGTGCATGCTTTAATCATGTATGATCTAGATGTTGAATGTCGTATTAGCTTTGAAGTGAGTTCATATTGTTCATTGCATTGACTATTTAATAGGAAAAAATGGATGGGTGGTATATAAGCATGATCCATTGCTTGATTGGTTAATTTGTAGCCCATCTCTCTCTCTCTCTCTCACACACACACACACACACACGCACACACACACACACACACGCTAGCACGTGCGTGCGCGCACACACACACATTTGCATATGATATGTACACATGCGTACATGCGTAGACGAATCACATGTACACACCTAAGGCTGCAAACAAGCTGAACTGAGCCAAGCTTTGTTATGTTTGAGATTGGCTTGGTTAAAAGCTTGGTTGTTCAAACTTGGGCTTGGCTTGATTAGTAATCAAGACAAGCAGACATGAGGCGAGCTTAATCTTGGCTCGTTTAGTAAACAAGCCTAAACTCCAAATTTTGGTTTGCTCGTTTAATAATTGAATGAACTCCTACTGAGCTTGTTCACAAACTCTATACCAAGTCAAAATCTTTGAGTATATATATTGGGCCTATTTATGCCTGTTATGAGCTTATTCACGAGCCTATTCACTAGCTTGCACACGATCCCTTAATGAGCATGCCCACGTGCCCAACCAAGCCGATCCGTGGTATGTTTGAGCTTGGCTCATTACACAACATAGTAATCGAACAAGCTCGAATGAGCCTTTAGCGAGCTGCGAGCTGCTCATGAACAGCTCAGTTTGTTTACAGCCTACATGCAATTTGGAGTCTAATATGGAACTCATTCAATTATCATCAAATATTAATTTGTCAAATAATTTTTTGTTTTGGTGCATGATCTACTTACGTGAACTTGTGAAAAACTAATGTTACACATCATGGAGAACATTTTTGCCGCGCGATTGCTTTGATGCACTTGCTTACGGTCCAATCGTGGTTTGCCACGTCATCCAAAAGAGAGGGCATAATGGGGACTACACTATTTACCGGGCTGCACTTTCCCATTATGCCCTCTCTTTTGGACGACATGACAGACCACAATTGGGCCGTAAACAAGTGCAGCAAAACATTCTGGTAGCAAAGTTCTCTCCACATCATGAGTCATGTATTCTTCTTTTTAGAGTAAATTGATTGTTTTAGCTCTCTGTAACGTATTTGCCAGACCATTTTCTAATGTGTATGCTACCAATTCTTATCAGGTTGGACTTCAGTACTTGTCAGGGGAAATTTCTGGTGGCAATGCTCGTTGTATTGCGATGCTACTTGCATTTCGAGAGGCAATCAAAGACTATACAACGCCACCAGAAAAAGCTCTTTTTCGAGATTTGACTGCAAAGATAAGTAGTTATGTGTCTTTTCTGATTGAGTGCAGGCCCCTTTCGATTAGCATGGGAAATGCTATAAGGTTTGTGAAGAGTAGTATTGCCAAGTTACCGCATAACCTCTCAGAATTAGATGCAAAATCCAGTCTTCAATCGGATATTGATCGTTTCATAAATGAGAAGATAATACTTGCAGATAAGGTTATAGTTACTTATGCTGTGACGAAGGTTAGAGATGGTGACGTACTGCTCACATATGGATCATCCTGTGTTGTTGAAATGATATTCTTGTTTGCCCATACGCTTGGAAAAAAATTCCGTGTTGTGATAGTTGACTCTCGTCCAAAGCTTGAAGGACAGGCATTGCTCCATAGATTAGTGGCAAAGGGAATTAGCTGTACATACACACATATAAATGCCATCTCGTATATCATGCATGAAGTCACACGGGTCCTTTTAGGAGCGTCTTCGGTATTATCTAATGGAACAGTCTATTCAAGGGTTGGAACGGCATGTGTAGCTATGGTTGCTCATGCATTCCATGTTCCTGTTCTTATATGCTGTGAGGCATATAAATTTCATGAGAGAGTGCAGCTTGACTCTATATGCTCAAATGAACTTGGTATGCCTGCAGAATTATTTATATTATTTGATTCCATCACTTGCTTTCAGTTGGTATCCTTTTGGACTATGTTATGCACCATCCGTTATTCTAATTTGCAGGTGATCCAAATGTGATTTCAAAGGTTCATGGAAGGAAAGATTTGAATCAGCTGGATAATTGGGCTGACAATGAGAATCTACAACTTTTAAATCTTACGTATGCATCCTGAATCCTATGATTATATATTTAGCAATTTGATAAGTTTTGAATGAAAATTTATTTTTATCTGCTGCTCTAACAGTTATGATGCAACCCCATCTGACTATGTGTCAATGCTGGTCACAGATTATGGGATGGTGAGTGATACGTTGACTATTGACTTGGGTTTTTAATTTCAGATTTTCTATTCTGTGATTGACAACAAATAGTTCTGCTTCAATCTTTTTTTCGTTCCCCTTTAGTATCTAGATTTGTTAAGTATATGCTGTTAATATATGTTATTTTTTGAACATACATGTCTAATGCAAAGCATTGTACATGATTTTGTCGTATATATATGTATATTCATCATTTAAGTGATTGTTTTATGTGACTCAGTACTTATGCGCAGAACAAATATTTTTCTTAAAATTTACATTAAGATTTAAACCCCAGTATCTTATGTAGTTGGGTTACATAAGTTTGATAACCCCTCATGACTCATGAAAGCTATGTCCAAGTTCCATTTTGCATGGATATGCTGCATGTTTTACAACTTGTTTTGATATCGAGTATTGGCTCGTTTGCGGGACTTCTACCTCGAGGTTATCATGAAGTTGCCTTGAAGAAAGTTCTTCTATTGAACTTCATATCGCATTTTATACATGTTTTTTGGGCCTGATGAAATTGATGCAATTCAACTACTGACCGTTTCAATTGATCTGTAATATGTTTGCAATCTGTCAGTATAGAGTTGTTGGCTGGAAACTCAACTGCAGATTGTTAATATTTTATATTTCGGAAAACCTATTCACATCCAACAGCTCCTAAAGTTGGTATAAGGGCTAAGACCTCCTCAATGATTGGCTGCTTTTGTAGTCCATGGCACTAGGCTTGCGCTTGCTTAATTCATTGTTTTGTAACATGTTTAGTCTTTTCCCGGACTTTGTTCTTATGGCTGACTTGTAGTCCATCATGGCACTAGGCTTGCACCTGCTTAATACATTGTTCTGCTTAAGCGTTTAATCCGCGTGCTATCACCTTAGTGCAACTAGTATGATTTTTAATGTCGAAAAGAAACAAATCACTGCAGTGAATTTTGCGGTGAATTTAATTCTCAAACTCCTGGTAGATCCCAGCCCATGCATGGTAATTAAACCCGCACTGCCATAGATCCATATATGGGAACATAGAGCAATTAACATCTGCAATCAGTAAGAATTCATATAAAGAAAAGAAAGTTAGAAATTCAAAGCTGAGCATTCCTAGTGAAAATGCAGCAAATGAAGGAATCTAGCTTCTTTTTTACTAGTATTCTCATTTGCAATGCATGGAGGCACCAAACTTTTAGGACCCACATTCCTATAGAACCCAAGATGACCCACAATCCTATAGCATCATTGTCTTTTACAATGCATGGAATATGACTTAATTAATATGACCCACAATCCTATAGGACCCAAGACCCAAAAAAATTAAAAACTAGAGATATAAAACTTGACTCCTAATCAGAACAAGCCTTTAGTTATGATTTTCTTTGTATTCTCAGCATACTTTTGAAACTTAGAGTCTACAGATTTTTATAAGAAGAATAAAAAAGACAATATCAAGAGGTAAAGATCGAACCTATAGGAGAGGGATACCATTATGGTTCGAGGGTCTTGCCAAACCCGAACAGCCGAACTGGATCAGATTTCAACCGGAGGGGGCATAAAGAGAGGGACGAGAGAGGGATGGTTGGGTAGATGGATGGTTAAGATGTCTCGATGGCTTTGTCTCTGATATGTTTCAGATTTGAGCTGAGATGGGCTTCAGTTAAACGGGTTTCGATCCAGGTTTGACTTTAAGGCATGATTCTCATGACCCAACAAGCGAAAGAAGGCTACAAATAGTATAAGTGGAGGCTCAAATGACCCATAATCATTCTAATAAGGGTTTATATATAATCACACCAACATCGGGGTTAGCGGGAATTGATCAAAAGCAACCTTAGTCTAGTCTAACTAAGATTGCTCTGGGTTGGATGATCTATCAAATGCTGGTTAAGTGTGGAGGCACATGAGCTTGAACACACTAAAGGTGGTCATGCTCAGTGCGACAGCCCACGCCGTTGGGTTCATACAAAATGACATCCGAACAAAGGTTCAAAAACATGGTATCCGGGCTCGTACATCCGACCAAAAACCGATACGACTCGGGCGATAGGACTTGGTATCATAGTTACCAACTCAGAAGTTTGGAAAAAATATGATAGGGGAGAAGTCGGAAAAATCGGGAAAATTTTTGGAAAGAGTCGGAAACAAACAGTAGAATTTTGAAATATATTTGTATATAGATGTTGAAACAAGTTTTTTTGAGCAGTACATGATGGGATTAAAACACACTTGGGATCGATACCGGTTTCGTGTGTGTCTGCGTATATCGTGTCATGTTTGGACCACTTTGAACCTGCTTCGATACTTGTTTCTAATGGTGTTATGCAGCTCCTGTAATTTTTTTTTGAAGTATAGAAGAAAATCACGTGAATGCAATCAAACGTGGGAAACCATCAATTAGTCAAGTCCATTTAAGAGTTTGGGCTTCTAAGTTTACTATTATCGAGTAAATTTTGTTAAAAAGAATTACGCTCCATGACTCTTAATACAGTGGACATTGTCGATGTTGCAGCTCCCACCCACAAGCGTGCCGGTCATCGTTCAAGAATACCGAAGAGAGAATATATGGATATGAAGGCTTTCCTGATCCATTGGCAAACTTCGCGACTTGCCGCCTCCTGAAATTAAAATTATGCTGCTTTTACTGGTACATGTTTCTTAATTTTAATATGCTTGCAGTCGGATGCTTAGCCTAGAAAGAGCCGACATTATGATCAATCTTTCTGTCCTTTTTTTCCCTACCCCTTCTCTTTTCAATGAATAACGGCTTGCGTCATTGCCTTTCCTGGTGATATGTATTTTTTCTCTGAGATGCTCCGTGAGAGTGCGATCTTTTGCCTCTCCGGGTATTTGAGGGTGCTTTCTCTTCATCTGTAATACGAATTTTTTGGCGGTTTGCAAGCAATTTCATGTGGCAATGACATTTTTCCGAAGAATGTTTGTTATTCTTTCGATTACTCGGTTGTGTTCAATTCTCCGACTGAAGGAAGGTAGTTTATAGCCATCGTCGTATTATGCTCGTGAACCAATCAGTAAATTGCTTGTATTTCTGATAATCCATAATGTGTATGATTTATACGCTGATCCAAATGAGTCATGTAAATCTTTCGAGTTTGATAAATTTTTATTTTATTTTTTAATCGTCCATTACGAAATCATCAAAGGAAAGCTTGAGATATGGTTCCCTTTCGGAAAATTGTTCTAAGTATATATATATCAGTTGAAGGTGCCAAAATTTAGGGTTTGGTTGGTCAATTGTAGGGCTGGCAATTTCGGCACCCGACACGAAGTTAGCGGTTCTGGGTTCGGGTCGTAAACGGGTCGACACGATAGACCCCTTTGATAAACGGGTCGGGTCCGGTTTTAGGGTCTGGACACAGTAGACCCGAGAAGACCCGTTTAATATTTAATGGGTTGGGTCTACCTGCAATCCGATAATGTAATATATAGTATTAGCTGGTCAATCTGGTTAGGTCGGGTCGAGTCGGATCGGGTCGGGTCAACTGAATAAATCCGTGTGGTAAACGGATCTAACGGGTCTTATCGGGTCTACCTGTTTATAAATGGGTCGGGTACGGGTTTAGGATCTAGACATGATTAGTTAAACGGGTCGGATCTGGGTCTAGGGGTTTTGGACACGACCCGAAACTAGACATGACACGAACCCAACCCGACCCGACCCATTGCAACCCCTATTCAATTGGAGGCCCGATTTCTTGTCATTAGGCTTTACAAAGATGCATGCTGTCGAATACAAAGATATGTATCCATCACGGGAGGAAAAGTTTCTCGTCCCACATATGATAATTTTGGTGATTTTTTGGGTGGGACCCAAAATCACCAAATTTGAACATCAATGCATGTGTTCAGTCCCTGCCCAATCAACCACCTGCAACGTGTTTCACAACTATCACCTAATTCTACCCTTCAAAAAAAAAAAAAAAACTATCACCTAATTCCACCCACCAGTCGATAGGATAGTTGGCAAAGCAACTGATGCTTTGGTGCGAAGGTTGTGGGTTCAATTCATCCCCTTGATTTATCCGGGAGTGAAGTGGGAATTGCTGACTGGATCAGGCTTCACTTTCGGAGGAATTAGACCGAGGCTGAAGTGGGAGTTTCTGAGCGGGCCAGGCTGGACTTCCGAAGGGATTAGTTCCTGGACACCTGTCGATCTCCAAACCAAAAAAAAAAAAGAAGTAATCAACTAATTCCAACAATAGTTTAATCCCTGTCCAATTTATTTATTTGATAAATTACACTTTAATATCCTGAAGTTTAGCCTAAAATCACATAACACCCCTATAGTTAATAAATTACATTTGGCCCCTTCAAAATAGTTTTGACTAGATAGAAATTACCAAAAGAGAAAATTTAGGGGGTGTTTGGCGTCGATCATGAACTAGCAGTTTCTATTCTCGACTTTGGATTTTAAAATTAACGGTTAGTATTTATTCCTGTGGAACGAAGAGTTGGGAACGCGATTTTATCGTGCCAACCGGACATTAAAGTTTTAAATTAATATTGAAAACGACAATTGACAAAAATACCCTCTGTTGGATGAGAATTAAACGGAAAAGCTGTTCCACATGCCAAACTCCCCTTTTTTTTTTGACATCGGCGGGTGTCCCGAAACCTTTCGGGCAATGGCCCACTTCAGGCTAGGATTAATCCCTCCGGGAGTGAAGCCCGACCCACTCGGCAATTCCCACTTCACTCCTGGGTAAATCGAGGGGAGGAAGAGTTGAACCCACAACCTCATCACCAAAGCATCAGTTGCTTTGCCAACTCTCCAATCCCCTGGTGGGTAATGCCAAACTCCCCTTAGTAGCTGACAAAGTGGTACTATTCTGACATTTAAAACTATACTGACCAGTTTGGGAAAAAAAACTTCAGATGGGTTAAGTGATTTTGGGCTAAACTTTGGGGGGGGGGGGGGTAAATTGCAATTTACCCTTAATTTGAGTGCATATATGGTACTGCCCTTGTTGGCCCCTCCCTGCTTTGCATTCAGTTTCCTCCACACCCATGATTTGGTCCTTTGAGACTTAAGAAAGCAAGCAGAGCACAGCTCACTACACACATGGCCACTTCAATACCCATACGTACACAATGGCCCAGAAAGGACACTTCGTCACAATCTAGCTTTGCATGCAGGACTGGAGTCAATTGTCTGAGGTAATGGTCAAATGGGTTGCTAGATCCGGTCATCGGGCGGCGGACTGGCTCGCCCGAGAGGCTCGTATGTACGGCCTTGAAGGGTCCTGGGAGTCGGGATACCTGAATGCTTTGTATTAGGGCTGTGCAAAAACCGATCCGAACCACCTAACCGAACCGAAACCGACCAAACTTTAACCGAAATAACCGAACCGAACATCAAACCGAACCGAAAAGAAACCGAACCGACAAAACCGATTAAATCGGTTTCGGTTTCGGTTCCCGGGTATGAAACACCGAACCGAAACCGAAAAAACCGACCCGACTTCTTAAATCATAAACCCAACGGCCATAATACTTTTGTTTCCAGTAAGTGCAAGTATGAAGTAATTATATTACATCTACAATGCTTCAAAAGAGTGAACGTCGGTTGATTTTGCTTTGAACTTTCATTTTGGCACTATGTAAGAACATAATCATCCACTTATTTGTGATGAACTGACGATTAAGATTCAGGAGCCAAGGGTTCTAGCATACCTCATATTAACCGAAACCGAACCGAAACCGAACCGAAAACCGATCACACCGAACCGACAAAAACCGACCATTTCGGTTTCGGTTTCGGTTTTGATTTTTCGAAAACCGAAAAAAAATAAAACCGACAAAACCGACACCGAAACCGACCGACAAAACCGACGCTCACCCCTACTTTGTATGGTCTTGTGCTGGAGGACCTTCAGGTCATAGTGTAATGGCCACCTCTGGTTTACCGGAAAAAAAAAAAAGAGGGGGGGGGGGGGGGGGGGGGGGGGGGAGGGGGACCCCTGGGCTGTTCGGCCCTGTTCTTTTCCTGGGAATTGAAATTTCTTTGGAAATGGATCCATTCTCATGCTTTTTTTGTAACTTGAAAATGCGACATCCGATTCCACGGGAAATGAGAGACCTCGTTTTGTGGGATTTCTTTTGTCAACCAAACATCGTAAATAGATCTGTTTGTACGGCGATTCGATAGTGGGCGACCATTTCTTAGGACGAACGAGATAAGCATACAATCACACAATACAAGACAAAACATGTAAAATAATACACAGGGATTTAAGTAAAAATCCTTGCGGAAAAAATCACTATGTGCAAATGCTTGAGGAAGGCTTCACTATCAATGACAGCAAGAACAAGGAGTTCAATCTGGCTCATCTTCTTCCTCCAACAAAACCTGCACCTCTCATCCCCTAGGGTTCAACAACAACGAAACCCTATAAAGCTTTGAAGACTTATCTTTTCAAGTAGTCTTTGATCTGATCAATCCTCTATGCTTCTTCTCTGTAGGGAAACCCTAGCCTTCTCAGCACGCACCACACCTCAAGAAACCTCTTAAAGCACCCCCTACAAACCCTAGAGACAACCCTTTTATATAGACTCGAACAAAGGCCGTTGAAAACTTGAAACCTAACTGCCAACCTGTCTGTCCCGACTTCGTCCGAGCGAAACTAGCGAGCTTACTGTAGGGAGCGACTGTATGGCGGATTTCACCCGGGTGAGCCAGAATTATCCCCGGTCGATTTTAGCAAAGGATTACATGAGCTGTTGGCTGAAGATTTTCGCCCGGGTGAACCCGATTTCTCTCGAGACACCCGGTGCTTGCGCTGCCTCTTCATGGGGATCGACGCCCCCAACATCCTCATGGTGAAAAGCATCTGTCTCTCTGTATGCGAAACCAGGTGTGGGAAGATGGTGAAAGCAATGTCTGCATAGATGATATGTTTCCTAGAAAATTCCAATTCCCAGGGGGAAAAAAAAACGTACTGTCGATTGAAAGATAAGATGAATGCTTGAATTCACCACGGTTTCCAGATCTGGGAGTTCCCATTTGGGTCTACTTTTTATGTCTGCACAGGGTATGAATGAGGTGGCATCTCGGGTAACACAGTTTCATCTTGACAGAAGAAGCCCAGATGTTGTTGTCACGTAAAGCACTACATCTGCAAATTGCGCGGCAGTATGACCCTATCAGGACCACAGGAGAGGGACGCAGAAGGTGGTAGACCTTCGGATGATGTTGCTAGGTTTGTCCGAAGAGAGAGAGAGAGAGAGAGAGAGAGAGAGAGAGAGAGAGAGAGAGAGAGAGAGAGAGAGAGAGAGAGAGAGAGAGAGAGAGAGAGAGAGAGAGAGCTTTTCGACGCAATCATGGCCGTCAATCTACTTGATCATCAGATGTCGCGCATCTTAAAGCCCTGGCATGCCGCGCGGCAGGACCGGCGATGAGCATTGATGTAGGGGCTCTTATGGCTGCGGTGGTCTAGGTGAAAGGTTGCTCCTTGGTTGCATGACCTTAAACTGTGCGCTCAATGTGATCCTCGAAGGCTCAAACTAGATTTTTTAGGTTTCTTGGCGGATTCCTTTGATTGCCGGGTCGTCTTAAGACTTTTAGCTAGGGGTGGCAATGGGTCGTGTCGTGTCGGGTTCGTGTCGTGTCTAGTTATGTGTCGTGTCCAAAACCTCCAGACCCGACTCGTTTAACTAATCATGTCTAGATCCTAAACCCGTACCCGACCCGCTAATAAATGGGTAGACCCGATAAGATCCGTTTACCACCCGGATCTATTCAGTTGACCTGACCCAACACAATCCGACTCGACCCGACCTGACCCGAAAGACCCGCTGGTATTATATATTATAGTATCGGATTGCGGGTATACCCGACCCGACTCGACACGACCCCTTGAATACTAAACGGATCTTCCCGGGTCTACCGTGTCCAGACCCTAAACCCGGACCTGATCCGTTTATTAAACGGGTCTATCGTGTCGACCCGTTTACGACCCGAACCCGTTTAGCCCTGACCCAGACCCGCTAACTTCGTGTCAGGTTGTGTCGGGTCTGCTGTGTCGGGTCCGAAATTGCCAGCCCTACTTTTAGCACTAATTTCAGAGGGTTGACATCAGGTTGATAGCCGATCAGGTTGATAGTCGGTCAGAAAATTATTATCAATTTTTTGGGGATTTCTTCGCCGCGAGCACACTTGAACTCGAATCCACTCCATTATTGGGCGTCCTGTAGTGGGGACTGAACCGCACCCAGCCATACAAATTATGTACCCGGCATACCCCACTGTTTGGTTGGATGTAGTTCTGATTCATGATGTAGTTTTAACTCCATTGATATTCTGCTGGTTGGAACCTACTCATCCCAAAATTGGGGTGAGTAGGAACTCATCACTATAACTTGGGCCAAACTAGTCCCGGTCATCTGCCGCCGCCACTGTCGGTTGTCGCCGCCGGTTTTGTCTACAACCATTGGTCCCGCCACCATCCACCACCCTCAACTGCAGCCGGCGACCACCCGTTGCCGCCACCTTGACACACCGCCATCGGCCAGTATCGTCGGCCGCCACGTTCGACCGTCGGCCACCGCCGCTGCAGCTCCATTGAAACGAACAGTTGTTTTAGAATTGTACCATTGAAACTCCAGCAAGCCAAACGAATATAGTTAGTGTTAACTAGTTGGGGCCACACAAACCAAACAAGCTGTGTAAGTCCCAACTGAGCTGCATCAGCCGGTCCCCAACAGTGCTGAAAAGTTCAAGAAGTAATAAAGAGCACCCGGCGTTCTACTGACCCATTGCACTGTAACTCAGATTGTGTCAAGATTTTTTTTTTGGGTTATTTTGACTTTACCCCTCAAAATTTTCCTTGAATTAGACTTTACCCCCCAAAACTAACTGTTCTGTCAGCTCACCATCTAAGAGAAAGGGTGAGCTGACGGAAAAGAAATAAAGTTTTGGGTGGTGAGCTGACGGAACAGTTAACTTTGGGGGTAAAATATAATTAATGAAAATATGGGAGGTAAAGTCTAATTCAAGGTAAAATTTGGGGGCAAAGTCAAAATAACCCTTTTTTTTAGGGAAATTTTATTCGTACCCCAAAAATCTGTAATTAACCCCCGTCTCCCTATCGCTTCTCAATAACTTACTCAAAAACCCTTTGATACCAACAATGCCCTTTTCTTTTGTACCCCAAAACCCTAACTCAATGTGTTTTGTACCCCCAACTCAACCCAAGGTCTCTTTGAACTTTCTTAGCCCAAATCCAACCCGTTAGGTTGGCCGGGTTGATCGGGTTGTGCAAGGTGGGTTGATCGGCTTCAATATGGTAGAGGAGAAATATTGGGTTAGGTTCGGGTTGGACTAGGGCTGGCAATTTCGGACCCGACACGACCCGACACAAAGTTAGCGGGTTTGGGTCAGGGCTAAACGGGTTCGGGTCGTACGATAGACCCGTTTAATAAACGGGTCAACACGATAGACCCGTTTAATAAACGGGTCGGGTCTGGGTTTAGGTTTTGGACACGGTAGACCCAGGAAGACCCGTTTAGTATTCGACGGGTCGTGTCGGGTCGGATCGAGTTGGGTCTACCCGCAATCTGATACTATAATATATAATACTAGCGGGTCTTTCGGTCGAGTCGGATTGGGTCCGATCGGGTCAACTGAATAGACCCGGATAGTAAACGGGTCTTACCGGGTCTTAACGGGTCTACCCATTTATTAGCGGGTCGGGTACGGGTTTAGGATCTAGACACGATTAGTTAAACGGGTCGAGTCTGGGTGTAGGGGTTTTGGACACGACACGAAACTAGACACGACACGAACCCGACACGACACGACCCATTGCCACTCCTAGGTTGGACTCAGGTTGGGTTCGTGTTCGGGTTGGCCCGCCCTTATGCCTTCAAGGACCAGCCAACTGCATAGGGTTTATTTAAGAGTGGGGTGTATTCAAGAGTGCATATAATTGGGGTATATTTAAGGGGGTATGTGTCTGATTGGGGTATAATCAAGTTGGAGCGGGCTGTTTAACTGGGGTGTATTGAAGGTGGGGTGTAAGGGGGAAGGGTATTTTTGGGATAGGAATGGGGTATGAAAAATAAAAATGGGGTGTGTTTAAGTTTGATGGAAATGGGGGCTAAGTACAGATTTTTGGGGTATGAATAAAATTTCCCATTTTTTAATACTAATCTTTCCACTAAAACTGTTATTCCAAACAACGGCTAGCGGCTTTAAATCCTCTTTTCGGATAAAACTAGCTATTTTTCAATTAATTTTTATAATAATAATTTAGGAGAAAAAATCATTATTTTTTAATTTTTTTTTTAATTTAGGAACGGATCCAAATTTTTTTAATTTAGCAGCAACAGACTGTACGGCACTTCAACTGCAGTATAAAAAAAAAATAGCTGTTTATTTTTTGTGATACTACTTCGTAGTCTTTATATGGCAGTCAGCTGGGCCGGCTTGATTTAAGTTGAGGCACAAGACAAAAAAATATTAAAATGTGATTTTTTTATATTAATATAGTAATATAAATAAAATTAATTTTTTAATTAGCATTAAGATTTTATCTTTTTATGAGTTCTTATGTTTTTATTTCTCAATGCTCTTAGGCTGTTTAAATGCATTGTGTCCTTTTTTTCGTATGGACTTTTGGTAATTTAAGTAGCTTTGAGTTTTGGGGTCCTTCTTTCACATGGGGCCTTTGGTCGTCTTAATGGCCTTAAAATCGAGCGGCCCTAACTATCATATAAAGTCCAGACTAATTGTTGGGTTCTTTATACGACAATCAGATTGTCGTATAACTAGTCGTTGGTCTTTATAAGACGATCAAATTATCATATAAGATTATAAGACAATTAAACTGTTGTATATAAGATTATACGATAGTCAAATTATCGTATATCGGGGTCCGTATCAGTTAATCTGTCTATACGATAATTAAACTATGGTATAAGTCCGTTACTGCAAAATTAAAATTTTTGGATCCATTCTTTTCAAATATTTTTTTTTTAAAAAAAATTTGTTGAAAAAATAACCATGCAAAGCATAACGTACTGCAATTTGTTGGGTGTGTGTGTGTTAAAACCACATACAATTTTAGTCCCATATCGGTTAGGGGAGAAATCCCCTACCAACATATAAGGATTTGCCCACTTCCTCCCACTAGTCATCACACTAGAGGGGCTCCACTAGCTCACACACGCGCGCGCGTGCGTGCCGGGCCGGGCCGGGCCGGGCATGGGCTGGGCGGCGCGTGTGTGTGCGCCCGCGGACCCGGACACGATAGCACCTCCGAAATGGGATGGTCCGCACCTGCCCTATTTTTGTTTTTTGCTTTTAAGTCCTCCACTATTTATTATTTACTATTTGGGACACTAGCCGTTGCGCGAGAAGCGCTGCATGCTAGCCGTTACGTACAGGCTCGCTGCGAGCTGTAACGTGCGAGGTTAATGGGTTTAATCGCAGCCCATTAACCGCTCCCCTCTTTCAGCCTCCCATTAACAGCCCGATGCCTATATAAGGCCCGGTGCAGCCATAGGATGGGTACACTCCGAAAATCGGAATTCCTCCCTGCTTACTGCCTCTCCCTCTTTCATTCTCTCGTATTGTGGTGCTGTTGTGCTGCCCCTTTGCTCCGAAGAGACTCCCTCTCTCGGACCAAGGCTCTGCTGCGGTGCTGCCTCCCCGATTCGAGAAGATCGTCATCCGAGTCGCTGGGTTCCTGAAAGTTCACGAGGTTCGCAAAGCCTTCTTGGAGTATTGCCGACGAGAAGGAGGTCGCCTGACCGGGGTCGCCGTATCTCCGAGAACCATTGCCACGAGACCCGCACGAGGGGGGCAATAAGTTTCTTGGGACAGTGCCTACCACGCTTCGACCACAGGCCAGAGTTTCTAACTCTTCTTTTGTCCTAATATTAGATCTAAAATAATCGACTTGCATCTAATAGAGAAATCTAAATAATTAGATATATTTAGATAGATTGTTTCTCCCTTTTAGAAAAGTTCGGCAAGGTGAATGACGGTTCCATAGAACCCGCTCTGCCTTGGCAAACAATTTCTAAAAGAAATTTGTGACTTGTCCTTGTTTGCAAAAATAACATTTGCTAATCAATTTTTAATATTAATAATTTGATTAAATCCTAAATTTGCTAGTTTAGAACGATTATATTTCCAACAATCCAAGAAACTTATTGTAATTTAATCGTTCATAAGTTATTTTCTTTGCAACGTGCTCACTAATCATCTGTTAGCCTACGTGATCATCTATTAGTCTTTATTTCGTTCTACCTATTAGTTGCTACTAGTTACAAAACTATTTTCTACAAAAGTAAATTAGAAGCATAGATTATAGAAAAGACTAAAAGTCGTCATTGAAATATTCCACTGCCTACGGTGTCTAGAAAGGCTTGTCAAACCGGCATTAAATTGCCCAAGGTAGCTTGGTATTTGAGCGAGCCTAGTGCTCCACCTCCTACCTGGAGCCCATCTGGCCGTTAGGATTTGGAAGTTTCATTTGGACTTCTAAAAGTCGAATCTATCTAGGTGTACTTTAAAATTGACAAAACTTATTTTTTAATCCACAGATTACAACTCCTTACTTTGGTCCGAAATGGCCTCACCAAACCGTGAAACCCTTAGTGCCAAACCCGAGAAGTTTGACGGGTCTAACTTCAAGAGGTGGCAAAACCAGATGCGATTCTGGCTAACCACACTTGGGTTACTGTCAGCCATAGGTGAAACCGCACCAGGAGTATCCAACGGGTCTAGCCAAACTCGTCGCACCCGAGCCTCCACTTCACAACTTGAATCTGAACCAATTTCTGGCATTCCCACTAAGACCCTAGAAGAAATCAACTACCATGGCCTTCATAGGATCCTAGGAGCCTTATCTGATAGACTATATGATATCTATTATACCATTCAAAACCCTAAGGACCTATGGGATACCCTAGAGCGTAAGTATGGTTTAGATGATACTGGAGTAAAACGCTTCAAAGCGTCTGACTTCAATAGCTTCAAAATGGTTGACTCCAAACCCATGAATGATCAGATTCATGAGTTTGAGAACCTAGTCCAACACCTGAAGACTAATGGTTCCACCCTTGATGAAACTTTCCAGATAGCCTGTCTTATAAATTAATTACCTGCTTCTTGGTCTGAATTCTCTAAGCACCTAAGTCATACCCAAGGTGACCTAACCCTAACTCAAGTTCTAAACTCTATTAGAATTAAGGAGCAATATAGGCTCAGGGAAAAGGGATCCTCTGAATCCAAACCCAAGGTCAACAACATAGAGGGTCAACCGTCTAAGCCATTCCAAAAACCTAGACATAAGTTCCAGAAGAAATCCTTCCACCCTAAGCCTAAGCCATATACCAAGAAGTCATACCATAGCAAACATAACCCAAACCATCCCAAGGACCAAAAGAAGGAAGGAGTGCGTTGCTGCTATGTCTGCGGTCGGACCAATCACATGGCCAACCAATGCTTCTACAAGAAGACAGCATCACCTCCAAATCCAAGAAGGAATGGTCAAATGCCACCCGGCTCCCAAGTCAACATGGTGACCTCTGGAGCTGGCTCTTCTGGGACCGCTTTCAGGTCTGTTCTCTTCACCCCTGAAGTTAACATGACCTTTCAAGCATTTGATTGGTGGATTGACACAGGAGCTACCTTTCATGTTTGCTCTGATCAATCTTTGTTTTCCACCTATCAGGTTTCAGGTGGAGGAGCTGTAAGCATGGGGAACAATGCTGAGGCTCGTGTGCTAAGGATAGGATGGATCGACCTGAAGCTGACGTCGGAGAAGACCCTGACCCTGCGCGGAGTCCACCACATTCCGGAGATTAGGAGGAATTTAATTAGTGGGTCCTTATTAGTCCAACAGGGCTATAAGCTTGTATTTGAGTCTAATAAAGTTGTAATCACCAAGGGAATGAATTTTATTGGAAAAGGATTTCTCTGTGATGGTTTATTCAAATTGAATGTCTTTAATCCTTCGTCTACAATTCTGAATATTGAATCTTCGGTCACTTGGCACCAAAGACTAGGTCATATAAATTATAATTCTATTAAGAAACTCATGACCCTAAATATCATTCCCAAATCCGATACTAGGAATCTCGACAAGTGCGAGATATGCGTAGAAGCGAAACAACCTAAGAAATCCTTTAAAATCATCGACCGAGACTCCCATATACTTGAATTAATTCACAGCGATGTCTGTGATTCTGGGAGAACCTCGAGAGGTGGCAATAGATATTTTGTAACGTTCATAGATGACGCTTCAAAATATTGTCACCTATACCTTATTAAAACTAAGGATGAAGTACTCAGTAAATTTAAAATTTACAGAGCTCTGGTTGAAAACCAATTAGACGAAACCATTAAGATCCTTAGGTCAGACCGAGGAGGGGAGTACACCTCAAATGAGTTAAGTGAATACTGTGATGACTATGGAATACTCCATGAAGTCACAGCTCCTTACACTCCCCAATCCAACGGTGTAGCGGAGAGGAAAAATAGGACCCTAATGAACATGGTTAATTCCATGTTACTAAGCTCTGGAGCGCCAGAGAACTTGTGGGGGGAAGCCTTAATGACGGCCTGCTTTATCCTTAACCGTATTCCTTTCAAACACAATGACTTGATCCCATACGAAGTATGGAAACATAGAAAACCTAACTTAGAATATTTAAAAGTGTGGGGGTGCCTAGCTAAGGTAAAAATCCCCGATCACAAAAGAAAGAAGATAGGACCTAAGACTGTAGATGCCATATTTATTGGTTACGCTTCAGAAAGTAACGCTAATCATTTTTTAGTGTTTAACTCTGAAATAAGCGAAATAGCCAATAACACCATAATCGAAGCAAGAGATGCCTCATACTTCGAAAACATCTTTCCTTATAAGACTAGGATCAACACTAGGATTAATACCAATAACCAGGCCTCCAGTTCTAATTAGGTGACTCAGATCGAAACTGATCGAAGTCCAATTAGAACCTGAAGACCAGACTGAACCGGTAACCCAAACCGAACCTAGGAGGAGTAAACGTGCCCGTGTAGAGAAAGTCTTTGATGACTTTTATGCACTTATGGTGGAGAACTCTCCCTCCACCTATACAGATGCAATGAAGTCCATAGACTCACCTTTTTGGAAAGAAGCCATAGATAACGAGATACAATCCATACTTCAAAATCATACCTGGGAACTCACCAATTTACCTCCTGGTTGTAAAACCATAGGATGTAAATGGGTGTTTAAGAAAAAACTTAAACCCGACGGTACCATAGATAAATTTAAGGCACGACTTGTAGCCAAGGGCTTTACCCAAAAACCAGGGATATACTACTTTGATGTCTACTCACCTGTCGCTAGGATAACCACGATTAGGATCCTCATCGTCTTAGCTTCAATCTATAAGCTAGTCATACATCAAATGGATATAAAGACTGCTTTCTTGAATGACGACCTTAATGAGGAAATATACATGGACCAACCTGAGGGATTTACTGCACCTGGACAAGAGGGAAAGGTGTGTAAGTTAATTCGATCCCTCTATGGACTTAAACAAGCCCCAAAACAATGGCATATGAAATTCGATGAAGTTATCTTATCCTATGGATTGATATCAATACAACAGATGAATGTGTATACCATAAAGTAGATGGTAATAATGTTGTCATTTTATGTTTGTATGTTGACGATATTCTAATATTCGGTTCAAACATACAAATCATAAATGATATCAAACATTTTTTGTCCCAAAACTTCGACATGAAAGATCTAGGACAAGCCGACGTTATTTTGAACACTAAGACCATTAGGAAGAACAATGGTTTAGTGTTATCCCAATCCCACTATGTCGAGAAAATCCTTAGGAAATTTTATAACCCCGATTGCCAACCAGTATCCACACAATATGATCCAAATACCTATCTGACAAAGAATACTGGACTTCCTAGACTACAGAGCGAGTATGCTCAAATCATAGGATCGCTAGGTTTTCTAGCAAACTATACTCGACCCGATATCGCTTACGCGGTAAATAGACTTAGTCGTTATACGTCTAACCCGAATTTGTCCCATTGGAATGTGTTAGAAAGAATTTTTAGATATCTTAAGGGAACCATATCATACGGTCTCCACTATAGTGGATATCCAGCTGTATTAGAGGGATACTCTGATGCTAACTGGATTAGTGACTCAATAGATATTAAGTCCACAACCGGATATGTATTCCTACTAGGAGGTGGAGCCATATCTTGGAAATCCACCAAACAAACCGTTATAGCTAGGAGTACCATGGAATCAGAAATAATAGCGCTAGATACCACTAGCACAGAAGCAGAATGACTTCGAGATCTTCTATATGAGATCCTATTGATAGAAAAACCTTTACCGGCTATATCTATCCATTGTGATTGTTGATCAACTATTGATAAATGTAATCAAGAAAATGCTGATGTAAAAATAAATCAACATCTGAAAGTGAGACATAGATCTCTCAGATTTAAGATGAAGAATCAAATAATTGCCCTAGATTTTGTTAGATCCGAAAAGAATTTGGCGGATCATCTAACTAAGGGCCTCTCTAGGACAGTGGTCTTAGAATCGTCGAGGGGGATGGGATTAAGCCCATAAGAAAAATCACCGCAGTGGGAACCCAACCTCACGGAGGTTCAATGGGTAGAAACAAACTGTAGTAGTGATTGAAAATAAGGAGCACTGAATAGTGCTCCCGTCCCTATGACGTCAGTACTTATTAAAAGCAAGGGTAGGATGAGTGTAAAACTCTTAATAAGTCCAAGACCCATGAGGCGGGGTGTCGCCTTGCTCACACCCCTATTAGGACTTACCTATATGTATGTCGTTGTGAGGCCGCAACTCTGGGACCAGGGCTGCTCCCTAGAAACATACAAGAAAAGATATCTACGCAAGGCCATTAATAGCGCAACCCGCTTAGAACCATCGAAAACTGTACTACGTGTACTGCTTGTAGAAACCCGATAAATGAGGCTGGTTCAAGGCGTAGTCCACCAAGTCCTCACGGATGTATACAACTGTACTAAATGGAGGTTCAAACCGGAAGATACCTACACCTACTACGTAGTATAAGGAATCCAGCAAAGTCTTTTTACTTTACCTTTTGAATTTTTTAATTATTTAATATTTAGTGGTTTTAAACACATGTGGGGGATTGTTGGGTGTGTGTGTGTTAAAACCACATACAATTTTAGTCCCATATCGGTTAGGGGAGAAATCCCCTACCAACATATAAGGATTTGCCCACTGCCCCCCACTAGTCATCACACTAGAGGAGGGGCTCCACTAGCTCACACACGCGTGCGCGTGCGTGCCGTGGGCCGGGCCGGGCTTGGGCTTGGGCATGGGCTTGGGCATGGGCATGGGCTGGGCGGCGCGTGTGTGTGCGCCCGCGGACCCGGACACGATAGCACCTCCGAAATGGGCTGGTCCGTACCTGCCCTATTTTTGTTTTTTGCTTTTAAGTCCTCCACTATTTATTATTTACTATTTGGGACACTAGCCGTTGCGCGAGAAGCGCTGTATGCTAGCCGTTACGTACAGGCTCGCTGCGAGCTATAACGTGCGAGGTTAATGGGCTTAATCGCAGCCCATTAACCGCTCCCCTCTTTCAGTCTCCCATTAACAGCCCGAGGCCTATATAAGGCCCGGTGCAGCCATGGGATGGGTACACTCCGAAAATCGGAATTCCTCCCTGCTTACTGCCTCTCCCTCTTCCATTCTCTCGTATCGTGGTGCTGTTGTGCTGCCCCTTTGCTTCGAAGAGACTCCCTCTCTCGGACCAAGGCTCTGCTGCGGTGCTGCCTCCCCGATTTGAGAAGATCGTCATCCGAGTAGCTGGGTTCCTGAAAGTTCACGAGGTTCGCAAAGTCTTCTTGGAGTCGTGCCGACGAGAAGGGGGTCGCCTGACCGGGGTCGCTGTATCTCTGAGAACCATTGCCACGAGACCCGCACGAGGGGGGCAATAATTTTCTTGGGACAATGCCTACCACGCTTCGACCACAGGCCAGAGTTTCTAACTCTTCTTTTGTCCTAATATTAGATCTAAAATAATTGACTTGCATCTAATAGAGAAATCTAAATAATTAGATATATTTTAGATAGATTATTTCTTCCTTTTAGAAAAGTTCGGCAAGGTGAATGACGGTTCCATAGAACCCGCTCTGCCTTGGCAAACAATTTCTAAAAGAAATTAGTGACTTGTCCTTGTTTGCGAAAATAACATTTACTAATCAATTTTTAATATTAATAATTTGATTAAATCTTAAATTTGCTAGTTTAGAACGATTATATTTCCAACAGATCTGTCACTACTATTCTGGGATGCAAGTTTGAAAAAAGGAAAAGCAGTTTACCTGGCCTATAATCTCCCACATCACACTCTCTCTCACTTAACTCTTGTCTCTCTCTCTCTCTCTCTTTCTCTCTCTTCTCTCTGTCTATCACTCTCAACTCATCATACGGAGATCTTACCAAAAAAAACTCATTATCTAGAGAGAGACAGAGAGATCGAAGTTGAAATGCCAATGTGTTTGTCGTGTTGTATTTCTACCCCTCCAGCACCTTCATTTGTCCGTTCCCTTCAGCCAATTCAGATCTCCGGTGAGAATAACTTCCCTCTCCTTAGATGACGAGCGCTCATGATATTTGAACAAAGAAGGGGACACACGCAGACATGATGCCGACATGGGGATCATCCGGAGAACGATTTTGCTCCAACCTCATCCACGACTCTCTCATAGGTCCATTTCAAGAGCTTTTAATCATTTCACCATGATTAATGGCATGAAATGACATATATATCCTTAAAATGGACCAATGAGAGAGCCATGAATGCTCCTATCTCGATAAGGAGGCCGGAACAAAATAGTTCTCGGATCATCCGTGGCATGGCATGGCATCGACCAATTCCCGATATCTGCCACGTCGGTATTGTGTCCATATTTACGTCTATATAAGTTTAAGTATCATGATTGTTAGTTCCGCATATATCTTCTGAAAAACACAATTCAACCAACTCAATAGCCAGCCCCATCACCAACTTGTGCCTACGTTGGTAGCTGTTCATTGTCTTTTCAATCTCACTAGTGACATTATAGTACTCACTAGTGTCAAATCAAACATCACTAGTGACATCTGAGTGTGTTGCCCAATGACCAACAGCCACCTATACAGGTTGTCTATTGGGTTGGTTGATTTTTTTTTGTTTTTTGATATGGGGTTGATGCTAAGTGAGGTATCTGGATCGTCCGATCATACTTTATACACAATCATGAGCTGAGCATCTTATCCATATCTTTTTTTTTACATCCACTCATATTGATTTTTTTTTTCTTGTGTATTAGAGCATCTCCAACCGGCTCTGAAGCTCGGAGCACCTCCGAAGCAAGTGGGGCCCACATTTTGCTGCCATCTCATCGGAGGCGTCCTCGTTGAGAGGTTCAGCTCCAACAGCCTCCGAACGGGATATCCGAGCCATTTGCATGAACACCCTATATATTTACAAGTTATCCAAAGTCTCCAAAGTTAAACACGCGATCTAGTGT
>OX393552.1:26170157-26180157 GCA_947650365.1 Chamaelirium japonicum
ACACTAGATCGCGTGTTGGATTCTGGGCTCCAAGAATCCTGAAATTCGAATCATATCCAAACAAGCTAGGCGTAAAGGTCCACGATGGCTATGGTACGTTGTCAAGCCATCTTTTTCAATATTCGAATGCTATTGAGGACTAATGGGACTGTGACAAGGGGTTTCTGGGTGGCGAAGCGTGGGGTTTCAACGATCGGAGGTGCCTGTCGTCGGGGGCTTAGTGTGATTCATCGATCTAGGGAAGCCTGTGTTGTGACAAACAAAAAGTCAAAAGGATATAAAATTATAGGGAAGTGAGGAATCAAAATTAGTTTTTTCTTTTTGAAAACATCGAGTGAAAACGATATTATAAAAAAAGTAACAAGAAGGCAAAAGCATAGTAACAACATTTTTTAAATTTTTTAAAAAATCGTGGATAATAAATGAACTTAAGGGGTCGTTTATTTCAACGTCATGAGCACTTCGGTCGTTTGTTTTGACGTAAGTGATAATGAAAGTCGGAAGTGGGACTTCCGACTTTTTCAATATCTCGACATCGGAGCTTTTTGGTATGAAGTGGGTTTTCTCCCATCCGGAAGTAGGATTTTATATGCTACATCATCACTATATATAGAACACTTTTTACACTTTTGCCACATCCCTTATTATACTTTTATCAAAATTTTATGACACGTCATCCCTGCAAAACACTTAATTTCTACGTTTCTACCATTTATCTTTATAACACTTTTACCAAAATAAACACTGAAAATGGCAAAACTATAACTCTGATCCTAATATTACCACTTCCATCAAAACAAACAGCGAAAGACTTTCGGTCGAAAGTCCCAATAATTACTTCCAGCACTTCTCCCACTTCCTAACAACCAAACGGCTCCTAAAGGCGTGCAAACGATCGAGTTGTCCTCAGAATTATTCGGTGCCCTAAGGTTTACCCTAATCATCCCCTAAATCTTCACGAATTATTCACTAATTATATGAATTATTCACGAATTTGACTCTTTTTCTAAGATATTTATTTCATTTTAATTAGAAATATATGTTTTGATATCAATTTAAGCAAAATATCAAGAGTAATATATATATATATATATATATATATATATATATATATATATATATATATATATATATATATATATATATAAAGAGAGAGCGATAATAAAATTCAATGTGCGGTGCGTGCTGTATATATATATATATATATATATATATATATATATATATATATATATATATATATATATATATATATATATATATATATATATATATATATATATATATATATATATATATATATATATATATATATATATATATATATATATATATATATATATATATATATATATATATATATATATATATATATATATATATATATATATATATATATATATATATATATATACACTAGTAAAAACCCCGTGCCTATTGGCACGAAAAAGATTTTGAGGGCAACGAAAACATTTTGAGGGGGGTGATAATATTTAGAGGGTGGCATCAATATTTCGAGGGTGGCAATAATAATTCATGGGCAATGATATTATTTCGAGGGAAAGAGGGGTTTCCATAATATTTTGAGAGCGGCAACGGAATATTTCGAGAGCGGTAACAATATTATTAAGAGGTCCAATAATTCAAGAGTGTTAATAATGATTCGAGGGTGGCAACAGAACCTTGGCAGCTGTCGATCTCATTCAGCCCGACCGGAATGCAAACAAACAATTATGGTGAGATTTTAACTCGGAGCCCCCTTCTCTCTCTCTCTCTCTCTCTCTCTCTCTCTCTCTCTCTCTCTCTCTCTCTCTCTCTCTCTCTCTCTCGGGGACAACCCCTAAACGAACCGACCCAAAGCCAATGGCCGAACCCCGAACCACGGTGATAGTTGTTTGGGCGACTAAATTAAGGGTTTTAAATTTTTTTTGCTCTCCATGTAACTCTCTATCTAATGGACGATGTGGCAGGACCCGATTAGGCCGTTAGCATACGCAACAACGTGCATGGGACCGTCTCAGTTGGTGGGCCCATAAGCAAGTGCAGCAAATTTAAGAATAACTCTCTTTCTCTCCACGTAACTCTCTCTAATGGGCGACATGGCAGATCCCGTTGGGCCATAAGGACCAAAGTGCTCAATGTCATCATCAGTAATCCCGGCTTTGGGCTGCAGTAAATCCCTATCCAGGTGTCGACGTTCATCCTCTAGAAGTCGAACTGCAAGCATATTTATGTTATTAAACCCAGATCATATCACTTCTAAAATTCTATAACTCAAAAAACAAATAGAGAGAGAGAGTAGGCTTTATTCTTAACAAAGTTTTGTATGCACAACTTTTTTACAATTGTATTTCACCCATATTAGTTTTAGGATTTAGGGTTAGGGTTTAGGGTTTTAGGTTTTAGGGTTTAGGGTTAGGGTTTAGGGTTTAGAGGTTTAGGGTTTAGAGTTAGGGTTTAGAGGTTAGGGGTTAGGGGTTAGGGTTTTAGGTTTTATGATTTAGGGTTTACGGTTTAGGGTTTAGGGTTCAGGGTTTCAGTTTGACGGTTTAGGTTTAGGGTTAGGATTTAGGTTAAAAAAAAAAAATTTTAACTTCGCCAATGTAACATCCTAAACCCTAAACCCTAACCCCCAAACCCTAAATCCTAAAACCTAAAACCCTAAACCTAAAACCCTAAACCCTAAACCCTAACCCCTAAAACCCTAAACCCTAACCATAACCCTAAAACCCTAAACCCTAACCCTAAATCCTAAAACTTATTAGGACTTTACATCATTTGAAATGGCGTAAACTATTTATAGGGAATTTACGCCATATGAAATGACGTAAAGAAAGGGCAGTTTCGGTATTTTAATTTGCCCATTCAGTTTTACGCCATCTCAAATGGCGTAAATACTTTACGCCATTTGAGATGGCGTAATATTCCTTTTTTTTCCAATTATACACCTTTTGTTTCGTTTATTAAATTATTAATAATTTTTGTTTTGTTTCTCAAAAATTTCTGTATCATTTAAAACTTTAGAGAGGTAAAGTGTTTCTAAACTAACCTTCAGGTGCTAAAGTGTAATTTACATTTTTTTTTCAGCTAAACTTAATGGGGTAAAGTGTCTTTTTGAGTTGAACTTCAAGGGGTATTGAGCTAAATCTTTTTTTCAGCACCAACATCGATGTGGGCATCGTCCATGAATTTGATTTGTTGCTAAAGGTGGTTTTAGTTCGGTACTGATAGATAATTGAAAATATTATCAAACCACTTAAAGGTAGCATCGGAAGGAACGACCCAATAATTAATACCATTGGTAAAAACATAATCCTAGAAATGATAAGTATAGTTATAGCATGAAATATAATCACTTCATTCTTTACATTTACAAATAAAACATATTAGCAAAAACCAACTTCTTAAACACGAACATGCATGATCCTCTAAGAACAAAGTTTCAAATTGTTAATCACATAATTTCCCAAACATCTTCGATCATTAGATTGAACTTCAAAGTCACTTAACTTGTCCACAATAAATTCACTATATATGATTGTTCTGATGAATTGAACATAAAGGAAAGTAACCTAGTGTTGGGTCCGCTACCACCTCAGAGCATGAGGTCTGCATTCCAAAATCATTGAAGCAACTGACCAAACTATTAGATCTCTTGCTTCAGAGCCTCCAAGGACCAAAGTGCTCAATGTCATCATCAGTAATCTCGGTTTTGGGGCGCAGTAAATCCCTATCCAGGTGTCGACGTTCATCCTCTAGAAGTCGAACTGCAAGCACATTTATTTTATTAAATCCAGATCATATCACTTCTAAAATTCTATAACTCAAAAAACAAAGAGAGAGAGAGAGAGAGAAAGAGAGAGAGAAGGCTTTATTCTTAACAAAGTTTTGTATGCACAACTTTTTCACAATTGTATTTCATCCATATTAGTTTTATGATTTAGGGTTAGGGTTTAGGGTTTTATGGTTAGGGTTTTAGGGTTTAGGATTTAGGATTTAGGGTTTAGGTTTTAGGGGTTTAGGGTTTAGGTTTTAGGGGTTAGGTGTTAGGGGTTTAGGTTTTAGGATTTAGGGTTTACGGTTTAGGTTTTAGGATTTAGGGTTTACGGTTTAAGTTTGACGGTTTAGGTTTAGGGGTTTAGGGTTAGGGTTAGGGTTTAGGTTAAAAAAAATATTTTTTAACTTCATCAATATAGCATCCTAAACCCTAAACCTAAAACCCTAAATCCTAAAACCTAACCCTAAAACCTAAATCCTAAAACTTATTAGGACTTTACGTCATTTGAAATGACGTAAACTATTTATAGGGAATTTACGCCATATGAAATGACGTAAAGAAAGGGCAGTTTCGGCATTTTAATTTGCCCATTCAGTTTTATGCCATCTCAAATGGCGTAAATCCTTTACGCCATTTGAGATGGCGTAATATTCCTTTTTTTTCCAATTATACAACTTTTGTTCTGTTTATTAAATTATTAATAATTTTTGTTCCGTTTCTTAAAAATTTCTGTATCATTTAAAACTTTAGGGAGGTAAAGTGTTTCTAAGCTAACCTTCAGGTGCTAAAGTGTAATTTATATTTTTTTTTTCAGCTAAACTTAATGGGGTAAAGTGTCTTTTTGAGTTAAACCTCAAGGGGTATTGAGCTAGACCCCCTATAGATAGAAAACCGGGTACTGTGCTAACATTTTAAACTTAAGGAAGCGAATTCGAACAAAACAAACTACATGGGGGTTAAGTGTTCTTTGAGCTAAACTTCAGAGAAGCTATTCACCCACACTGGCATCGCAGAGAGAGACTGTTGGGGTCAGGGCTTTCATTGGTGGTGGCGGATGGAAGGTTGCCGATGATCAAGCAGCCTAACATTATTGTGATACCTTGATTTTTTTTTTCAAAATCGAAACCCGAACCTAAACCAAAACCCGACCCCACCGGCCACAAACCAAAACCCAAAACCCTAATGTGTATGGATCTGGTATGAAGTATGCCAACCCGAATGGGTATGAGTATGGGTAGGGTCACCCAAACCCCTGTTGATCGGGCGACCTAATAGCGTCGGGTATTGCAGTTGGCGGCTGCAATCATGGTAGGTCGACACACACACACACCAAGAGAGAAGTGGGTTAGAGGAGGGCTAGGGGGCATGGACTTTACCTTGTTGACCCACCCATCGAAAAGATGCACGCCGTCGGAGTGGAGACGAACAGACCCTTCAGGACGTATACAACTTTTGTTCCGTTTATTAAATTATTAATAATTTTTGTTCCGTTTCTTAAAAATTTCTGTATCATTTAAAACTTTAGGGAGGTAAAGTGTTTCTAAGCTATCAGGTGCTAAAGTGTAATTTATATATTTTTTTTTCAGCTAAACTTAATGGGGTAAAGTGTCTTTTTGAGTTAAACCTCAAGGGGTATTGAGCTAGACCCCCTATAGATAGAAAAACGGGTACTGTGCTAACATTTGAAACTTAAGGAAGCGAATTCGAACAAAACAAACTACATGGGGGTTAAGTGTTCTTTGAGCTAAACTTCAGAGGAGCTATTCACCCACACTGGCATCACAGAGAGAGACTGTTGGGGTCAGGGCTTTCATTGGTGGTGGCGGATGGAAGGTTGCCGATGATCAAGCAGCCTAACATTATTGTGAAACCTTGATTTTTTTTTTCAAAACCGAAACCCGAACCTAAACCAAAACCCGACCCCACCGGCCACAAACCAAAACCCGAAACCCTAATGTGTATGGATCTGGTATGAAGTATGCCAACCCGAATGGGTATGAGTATGGGTAGGGTCACCCAAACCCTTGTTGATCGGGCGACCTAACAGCATCGGGTATTGCAATTGGCGGCTGCAATCATGGTAGGTCGACACACACACACACCAAGAGAGAAGTGGGTTAGAGGAGGGCTAGGGGGCATGGACTTTACCTTGTTGACCCGCCCATCGAAAAGATGCACGCCGTCAGAGTGGCGGCGAACAGACCCTTCAGGAAGTATACAACTTTTGTTCCGTTTATTAAATTATTAATAATTTTTGTTTCGTTTCTTAAAAATTTCTGTATCATTATAAACTTTAGGGAGGTAAAGTGTTTCTAAGCTAACCTTCAGGTGCTAAAGTGTAATTTATATTTTTTTTTCAGCTAAACTTAATGGGGTAAAGTGTCTTTTTGAGTTAAACCTCAAGGGGTATTGAGCTAGACCCCCTATAGATAGAAAAACGGGTACTGTGCTAACATTTGAAACTTAAGGAAGCGAATTCGAACAAAACAAACTACATGGGGGTTAAGTGTTCTTTGAGCTAAACTTCAGAGGAGCTATTCACCCACACTGGCATCGCAGAGAGAGACTGTTGGGGTCAGGGCTTTCATTGGTGGTGGCGGATGGAAGGTTGCCGATGATCAAGCAGCCTAACATTATTGTGATACCTTGATTTTTTTTTTCAAAACCGAAACCCGAACCTAAACCAAAACCCGACCCCACCGGCCACAAACCAAAACCCGAAACCCTAATGTGTATGGATCTGGTATGAAGTATGCCAACCCGAATGGGTATGAGTATGGGTAGGGTCACCCAAACCCCTGTTGATTGGGCGACCTAACAGCGTCGGGTATTGCAGTTGGCGGCTGCAATCATGGTAGGTCGACACACACACACACCAAGAGAGAAGTGGGTTAGAGGAGGGCTAGGGGGCATGGACTTTACCTTGTTGACCCGCCCATCGAAAAGATGCACGCCGTAGGAGTGGCGGCGAACAGACCCTTCAGGAAGTATGCATCCAGAGCGTGGCGGCGGATCGGCGTCCCGTCGTATGACTCCGGCACTGCTGCCCCCTCGGGCTCTGGTGGTGCTGCTGAGAAGAAGCACACGCGCCGGCGGCAGGTCGTGCCGTACTTGAACGGCTGGGTCAGGTACCTATCAGAGATCGAGAGATAACGTGAGATTGAGACGGGATGCCACCGTGCTGGGTCAGGTACCTATCAGACAGAGAGAGAAAGTGAGAGATTGAGATTGGATGCCACTGTGCTGCCATCGACGGCGTCGCAGGGCACGGCCGCCGCGTCGCCTCCTCCAAGCTGCCTGCCGATCTTGTCACAGGGAACGGCTGCGGCTTTGCCTCCTCTAGATCGTGACCCCACCGGCGATGGCAACATGCAGTCAGAAAAAAAAAAAAAAACTATGAGAGAGAGAGGATCGATACCTCTCAATTTCGTACCCCCGAAGCCGGAGATGAGACAGGGGAGGGGTGCGGCAGAGAAGCACACGCGTCGACGGCAGGCCGTGCCATCCTTGCACGGCTGGATCCGGTACCTCCCAGAGAGAGAGAGAGACGGGATGCCACCACGCTGCCATCGAAGGCGTCGAATGGCACAACCGCCGCTTCGCCTCCTCCTCGCTGCCTGCGGATCTCGTCGCAGGGCATGGCTGCCACTTCGCCTCCTCCAGATCGTGACCTCGCCGGCGACGGCAACCTGCAATCAGAAAAAAAGAAAAACTATGAGAGAGGGGGGGAGGGAGGGATTCACCGATAGGGCTGCCTGGGGGACGCCGGTAGGCATGGGGTAGTGGTGGCAGTGGTGCCGGAGGTCCGTCAGAGTGAGAGCACTCACGGAGAACAGAGATCACTCACGGCTGCGGCTTTGCCTCCTCTAGATCGTGACCCCGCGGCGATGGCAACATGCAGTCAGAAAAAAAAAAAAAAAAACTATAAGAGAGAGAGGATCGATACCTCTCAATTTCGTCCCCCCGAAGCCGGAGATGAGACAGGGGAGGGGTGCGACAGAGAAGCACACGCGCCGGCGGCAGGCCGTGCCATCCTTGCACGGCTGGATCCGTATCTCCCAGAGAGAGAGAGACGGGATGCCACCACGCTGCCATCGAAGGCGTCGAATGGCACAACCGCCGCTTCGCCTCCTCCTCGCTGCATGCAGATCTCGTCGCAGGGCACGGCTGCCACTTCACCTCCTCCAGATCGTGACCTCGCTAGCGACGGCAACCTGCAATCAGAAAAAAAGAAAAACTTTGAGAGAGGGAGGGAGGGAGGGATTCACCGATAGGGCTGCCTGGGGGACGCCAGTAGGCATGGGGTGGTGGTGGCAGTGGTGCCGGAGGTCCGTCGGAGTGAGAGCACTCACGGAGAACACAGATCTCCGTGAGTAGGTGCTCCTATCTAGGGCCGGATCTGGGGAGGACGATCATGGCCGGCGTCGAGGCTGTCGATCTGGCTATTGGCTGCGGAGAGGAGGCTGCGAGGCTGCCACGGGTCCGATCTAGGTCCGGATCTGCAGATCTGGCTATTGGCTGCGGAGAGGAGGCTGCGAGGCTGCCGCGAGTCCGATCTAGGGCCGGATCTGGGGAGGAAGATCATGGCCGGCGTCGGATAGAGTGGGCGGGTGGGGCTGAGGGCGTGAGAGAGAGAGAGAGAGGGCGGGTGGGGCTGAGGTCGTGAGAGAGAGAGAGGGATGGAGGGAGGGAGGGTGGCGAGCGTGCGTTTGGTCTCTCGGGAGAGAGGGAGGGAGGGGAGGAGGGAGAGAATGGGTAGGCGGGTGGGGCTGAGGACGTGGGTTCCAAAGGGGGTGGGGGCATGGGTTTGGTCTTCCAAGAGAGAGAGAGAAAAGGGGGGTGGGAACTGAGACTGAGAGTGTGGGTTCCAAAGAAGACTGGCGGGATTTTTAGAGGTGCATTTAAGAGAGATAGTGAGTGGGATTCGTTGGTTGGGGCTAGAAAATGGACGACTGTGATCGAGTCGGGATTAAATAGGCTGAGTAGGATTCATTTAGCTCTGGCTGAAATGGACGACTGTGATTTATCCCCCTCCTCTAGATAAATCTGAGCCGCTCCTTTGTCTCAGTTCATTTGTCCCCCCCACAACCGTCGTCCCTTATTATATATATATATATATATATATATATATATATATATATATATATATATATATATATATATATATATATATATATATATATATATATATATATATATATATATATATATATATATATATATATATATATATATATATATATATATATATATATATATATATATAGGGTATGAGCTGACAGCCTAATTTGAAATTAGGCTGTCAGCTCCCAGCCGTCCAATTTGTATGATCTGACCGTCCGATCAGATTCTGTTTTGGGTTTGATATCCCGATCGAGAGAGAGATCGAGAGAGAGAGAGAGAGAGAGAGAGAGAGAGAGAGAGAGAGAGAGAGAGAGAGAGAGCAGAGCCCAACCCATCTCCTTCCCCTCCGGCCGGTATTGCAGTCAGCCCCCACCGGCAGACCGCCCGCCCCCTCTCTCTTCCTCTCTCGCGCTGAAGTCCGACCACCGGCGCCGGAAAGGGGCGACCCCAAACAGTGTTTTGGTCAGATATCTAACCACCTTCCCCTCAGCCCCCAGCCCCCACCGGCGCTGCACTCAGCCCCCACCGGCAGACCACCCGGTGGTCGGGCATCAGCGCGAGAGAGCGAGAGAGAGGGTGCGGGCGGTCTGCCGGTCCGATCGCACTCCGGCGGGCGGTCTGCCGGTCCGATCGCACTCGCCCCTTTCCGGCGGGCGTGACTGGCGCCGGTGGTCGGACTTCAGCGCGAGAGAGGAAGAGAGAGGGGGCGGGCGGTCTGCCGGTGGGGGCTGACTGCAATACCAGCCGGAGGGGAAGGAGATGGGTCGGGCTCTGCTCTCTCTCTCTCTCTCTCGATCTGGATATCAGACCCAAAACAGAATCTGATCGGACGGTCAGATCATACAAATTGGACGACTGGGAGCTGACAGCCTAATTTCAAATTAGGCTGTCAGCTCATACCCCGTATTCTCTCTCTCTCTCTCTCTCTCTCTATATATATATATATATATATATATATATATATATATATATATATATATATATATATATATATATATATATATATATATATATATATATATAAAGAGAGAGCGATGATAAAATTCAATGTGCGGTGCGTGCTGTGTCGTACCGTAGTCGTCCGATGCATACCGCACT